>CAUYQG010121611.1:0-24819 GCA_963574415.1 Tarsius wallacei | reverse complement strand
TTTTTTGAGTTGGAGTCTCACTCTGTCGCCCAGACTGGAGTGCAGTGGCCGCTCCCAGCCACCGCAGCCTCGACCTGCTGGGCTCCAGCGATCCTTCCGCCTCAGCCTTCCAAGTAGCTGGAATTACAGGTGTGCACTACCACACCCGGCTAATTTTTTTGATTTATTGTAGAGATGAGGTCTCGCCAGGTTGCCCAGGCGGGTCTCGAACCCGTGGGCTCAGGCAATTCACTCACCTCAGCCTCCCCAGGCGAGGGATTACAGGCTGAGCCACCAAGCCCGGCTAAATTCTTTTTTTAATGCATAAAAAATTCATTATCTCTTTTCTCATTCCTCACTAAACAAGACTAAGATAACAAAATATATATAAATTAGAAATGTAAATAGATAGATGATAGAGCTTGGATTAGTGCTTAACATGTAGCCACTGAAGTGTTTTCTGGGTGTAAGGCACTGTGTCACTTACACAAGCACTTTATACACAGCCATGCATTGCTTAAAGATTGGGATAGGTTCTGAGAAAGGCATTGTTAGGTGATTGCGTCATTGTGTGAACATCATAGAGCGTACTTCCACAAGCCTAGATAGCCTACTACACACTTAGTATATGGCATAGCCTGTGGCTTCTAGGCTACAAACCTGTACAACATGTTGCTAGACTTAATGTTGTAGGGAACGGTAACACAATGCTAAATATTTGTGTATGTAAACATAGAAATGGTACAGAAAAGAATACAGTATAAAAGATAAAGAATGGTACACCTGCATAGGGCACTTACCATGAATGGAACTTGCAGGATAGGAAGTCGCTCTGGGTGAGTTAGTGAAAGAGTGGTGAATGAATGTGAAGGCCTAGGACACTACTGTACACCACTGTAGACTTTATGAATACTGTACATTAAGGCTAAACTAAAATTTTAAAACCATATTTTTCCTTCTTCAGTAATAAATTTAGCTTACTGTAACTTTCTTATTTTATGAAATATTTACTTTTTGACTCTTTTGGAATAGCACTTAGCTTAAAATGCAAACGCATTGTGCAGCCATATAAAATGTTTTCTTTTATCCTTATTTTATAAGTTTTTCTATTAAATTTTTTAATTTTTAAACTTTTTAATTAAAAACTAAGAAGCAAACACACACAGTAGCCTAGGCCTATGCCGTGTCAGGATCATTAATATCACTGTCATTTTTTTCCACATCTTGTTCCAAGAAGGTCTTCAGGGACAATAACAGCTCCATTATATTCTTTTCAAACCTATTAGAACAGTCAGCACACCAGCACAGTATCTATTTCAGGATGATTTTTTCTAAACTCCTCCAGTATATATATATATATATATATGTGTGTGTATGTATAATGTCTACATATTATGTAAATATATATAATTTTCATTGTCCTAAAATACACAATTTACTTAATTTAGAGATGAATAAACTCATTTGGCTCAAACTCATGCAGACAACACATGGTAGAAAAGAATTTGCATTCAATTTCTAAGTGATTTACAAATATTTATTCATATTTATATACTTATATGTTATATATTTATAACAAGTTTTTTATGTCAGAGTCTACTGTCTTCCCTACTTTGTAGACAGGGAGACTGAGGTGGAGTGAGGCTAATTGCCCTGCTCAAGGTAGCAGTCAGTAAGCTGTAGAACAGGATTTCAGCCCCAAGTCTGTGCTTGCCAACTCTCAAATGCTGAAGTTTACATCATAACTACTGTGTTATAATACCTCCGTATCCACCCAAACACGGGTCCTCTTGATCTTACGTCCCCAGTATCATCTAGTTTGTTTTTCTCTCTCTAATATCAGAGTGAACACAGCACACATCAGTGGCATATATTGAAAAGCGAATACATGAGTGAAAAAAGTGAATGAATGAATGAATAAATGAATGTCCACATTTGTCCTTTGGTTGGCTGACTTTCACCACTTTTTTTCCCCTTGACAATATCTGTTTTTTCTGCCTGATGTTTTTATGTAGTTCTGTATTGCCATGTAAAGATGATGACCATTATTCCTTCAGGTCCTCTCAACCATTTGTCATTTACCTTTAAACAGTTGATTGAAAAGGATTTGTTTCTTTTGCACAGGTCTTTTTTGTCTCGTAGTGAGGCCAAATGTTTTGCACCATGGGAATGCATCTTCATTTTTGTAATGAAAGTCAATGGGAGCTAATAAAGGGAATGGAAGATGCACATTGTTGCCAACTGCTTAAATGTACATTGCTTCCATCCTGAGAAACTGACAAGTCCTCACAGCATGCTGCTTGGGGAATCCTACCAGGAGCTGGGTGGACATGGTATGAGACAGTGGCTGTTTGATAATTTGATCAGGGGTGTCATGCTCATGAAGATACTTCGGGTACTTAGAATATATATCATAGACCTCAGTTCAGCAAGGAGTCATTGATAGTCTTACCATGGAGACCCTGAGTCCGGAAACTCACCACAAAACTTTTGTGAAGCTAGATTCACTTTTTTGCCCTTCTTTTGTCCAAACCAGTTCACAGCCACTCTCATGTCTTGGGGTCAATTTATTGAATAGGTGTTTATGAATTTCCATGGTGCCCAGTTTGTGCTAGGTAAGAGGCACTGTGGCACTGCAGGCACGAGCCTATGCTAAAGCCAGGCTCCCTGGGGTTTTTGTTCACCCGCTGAGTGATTGGGAGGAAGTTGCTTAGCCTCTCCATGTTTCCGTCATCTGTAAAAAATGAGTTGTTTTGATGTTTTTCCATTGGGTGGTTGGGAGAATTAAATGAGATAAAGCTATTAAAGCACTAAACTCGATCCTGACAAAGGGCAGGTGCTTCGTATTTCTGGTAAAGGTGATGATGACTATGACAATGTGATGGTGGTGATAATGTGTGTTGTGGGTCAAGTGGAGCTAACTTAAGCACAGTATTTTTTAAAAAATCAAGACACTTACAGCCAGTTGGAGAGATAGATATGCCGTCACATGGTTGTTTGTGGCAAAGGTATGGATAATAGTTACAGCAGTTCAGCTGTCAGAAAGCCCTCTTGGCTAATGTTGTTAGGAAAGGCTTCTTAGAAGTGTTTGTATATCAGCGGGTTCCCCCAAATATGTAGGATTTGGTGATGCAAGAACAGACTGAAGGGCCAATAAAGATGAAACAAAACCAAATCTGGCAATAACTCCTCTGAACAGCTGAGATATTTTCAAGTTGTCTTTTCTGCATGTTCTGCCATGAAAAATTGTGATTAGAATTTTACATTCATATAGCACATTTATTTTTAGAGGCTTCAGTGATATTATTAAAAGCTAAAACCTTCCATTTTAATGTTAGTCCTTCTTAAAAAATATGTTTACTGTGACTTTTCTTCCAATGAGTTTTCTAACTGCTATCAGACAGAGTTAGAAGGCTGTTTGGATTAACTGTGAAATTCAAAATTATAGGGTTATTAAAAATAAAAAATACATTTTAGGAAATAGTTCAAAAGTAAAGTTTGTGGAAAAAGTCCTTGTAACAAAGGAACACCGATTATGTTAAAAAATGCCAGGAAGTTGGAGACAAAAGCAATTCAAGAAAAAAATGTTCAGATGAAGGGGATGTTAAATACACTGCCAGGGTATCCCTGGAATGCTTTCTCCTTTGAAGGCAAACAACAAAACATCCTGTAAAACACAGGATAAGCTGTAGTAAACAGTGTCTATTGAGGATTTTTCAAGACACTGCAAAAGACTCTTTCCAGTGTCCAATGATGTTGACACAATCTGCTGACATTGGACACACAAGGATCCTGTGAGCTTTAACACTACCAGTTAGTTGTGCAGAAGTGCTTGGTCCTAGTGACGACTCTGTATAAAGTGGCCTCTCCCCTCCAGATCCCTTACTACCTACTTCTGCTGCCCATTTCTGCCGTATTTCATCAGCCTGTTTTGCTTATTGGTTGTCGTTTTCTTATTGAAAGTGTTTAGTCCAGTGGAACTGTTTAATATCTCTCTCCTCTATGTACTTAAAAGTTCTTAATATGTTCAATGTCGAGTAGAGTGATGCTTAGTAGACCTTTAATAAAAATTGAATGAATGGATAAATATATAAATAGATCAGTGGTAACCACAATTATTTTTGTGATTCAGGTCTCATGAAGTCTCAGCTGGTCTACTGCAATAGCGTTATTTGTGATGACCTCTAACTTATTTTTTTAATTTGTAAATACTTTAAAATTGAAGTATACTCAGAAATCTATACAAATTATAAATGCACTTTTTCTAGCTCAATGAATGTTTGCAAACAGAACACACTCGTGAAATCCATTTCCAAGTCAGGAAATAAAACATTACAAACTTTCCAGAAGCCTTCTTGTTGCCTTTTTCTAGACAACACTGCTTTTAGTCTTGCCTGTATTTGTGTCTATATATACAGACTCAGTAAGTATGTAACATTTTGAGTTTGTCTTCTTTCACTTAATATTATGTTGTGAAATTTATCCATCTTTTTATGTATAGGTATAGATGGTTCAGTTGTATAGTAACCTATAGCATGAACATACAAACATGTATTTATCCACTATATACTATCCATTTGGGTAGCGTCCAATGGATTTGGGAGTTATTATGAGCAGTGCTGCTGTAAACAGTCTTATACATGACTTTTGTGAGCACATGTGTACACAGAGCTGCTGGGCATATATCTGGGTGTGAAATTGCCAGGTCATCGGGTCTGCAGATGTTAAGCTTAATAAATATTGCTAAAAAAGCTTTACAAAGTGATTGCACCAATTGACAATTCCAGAAGTTATAATGTATGAAAGATTGGGGTCTTCCACATCCTGCAAACACATTTTCTTTATTTTTTATCATATAATGGTAGTTTTTCAGCTGCTCTTTCCACCTGCAGTCTCACACCTCTGTTACATACATTAGCTTCTCCTGAAAGCCTTCAGAGGGATTGGATGGAGTCAGTGGCTTAGATTAACCTTTTAGGTACTCACTTAGGCTAAGCAGGGTTGCAAACTCAAATCCATCAAGGGTCGTGGAAGGGATTCAGTGCAAGATACAGTAATATGGCATGGTGGGTTTCATGACTAATAGGTAGTGCATACCCTATACTGAATGCAAATTTTAAAAGTACAGACCTGATTAGATCAGGCCTGCCTGGTAGCCACATGCTTAAAATACTGAACTTCTAGGAAAATGTCCAAACTCCTTAACTCAGGCTTCAAAATCTCTCCTGATTCTTGCCTTTTTTTCCATTTGACTTGTTGTAGCCATTCTTTCTTTTTTTTATTTTTAAATTTTATTTTAAAGATGTGGGGTACAATTTAGGATTAGATATGCAAGTGGTCATCATACAGGTAAAGTTTGGGCCTCCCTATAGTCCCCACTTTGCCTGGTTTGAGATCAGATACTCTTATTGATGTTGTGTCTTCCCCACTCCCATCCCGGCAGTATCCTGCTACTGCCAATCCCTTTCTTATAGTATTATGGAGTGATATGCCCTACACTTTTGCCAGAGTTACCTTTACAACCTACCCTGAATAGGTCATGTATGCTCACACCTCCATACTTTGAACATTCTGTTCTCATGGCCAAAGGCACTCTTTCTCCCCTTTGCCCACTGGTTACATTCGGAGCCCTGCTTAGATAATCTAGTGGCAGCTTCTCACAGCAAGAGCTAATTCCATCCCACTCTATTGCCCATAGAGTTTTGTTATTGGTTCCATAATCTACTTATCACCTGGTTGTGAAATAGTTTTTTTGCTTATCTAACTTCCGTGTTAGAACTTGAACACTAGGATTTAAATAATTGGGACTAAGTTCAAGTCATGAATGTATTCGAGAGCCTAGCATGAGGCCTGGGATATAGTAGATGTTAGTTAAATGTTTGCTGAGGCAACAAATGAATGAATGTGGCCCTGGACCTCAAGTAGATGAGAACTATGCTAGAAAAATGCCATTCTTTATGGCAGATGACATCAAATGTAGGAAAAATCATAAAGTACAAAATGCTGTTTGGTAGAACTGGGAGAGTATGTTGGACAGGGTTGAATTAAGAAGAGAATATAGAAAAGAATGCTTGACTGGTAGGGCTTTCTAAACTGGGAGTACTAGTAGCAATAACACCATGTCCAGGCCTTGTTGTAGTGCTTGCATGTATTATGTAATTTAATTCTCAAATATGTCTACAAGAAATAATCTCCATTTTACAGATGGTGAAATTGAGCACAGAGAAGTTAAGAAAACTTTCTCAAGGATGCAAAGTTGTAGAAACGAGATTGGAATCCAAAAAGTCTGGTTTGACTCAGAGGCTCAACCACCTTGCACAACGGCCTCTAGATTAGCCATATTTCCCTAGTTGTCTAGGAACATAAGGAGAGAAAGTATTGGCTGCATTTTCTAGGTGAGAAGGTCAATATTCATGAATTTTGTAATGTATCCAGTGAAGAAACCGGGATTCTTCAAATCTCGCTCTTTTCCCACTATTTCAGAACATGGGGAAGGAAAGGCGGCTTCATTAATAAATCCCACTGCTCCTTTTTTTGTCCACAGCAGAGGTTGAGACTGGTTATACTCAGCATGGAGACCAGAGCAGAAGCATAAATTAGGACCTGGGCCTGGAGCTGGCTCTCTCTTTCAGGTCTCACCTCCCCCACAGGGATCCTCAGCATTTCCCAGGGCCTGACCATAGCAGGCATTGTGCCAAGAACAGCCAAAGGTTTAGTCTACAAGATGCCTCTTGGGAATCCTTCTCAAGAGAAGACATTTCAAAACATCCAAGCCATATTGTTGGAGGCTACCCCAGGAGAGAAGGTCATGCTATGGCTCCCATCTGTCTCGGTGCCTATTTTATTTTATCTTATTTTTTTTTTAAGTGAGGGTTTTACTCTGTCACCAGAGCTGGAGTGCAGTGGCTTGATCACAGCTTACCACAACTCCAAATTCCTGGGCTTAAGCGATTCTTCCAGTTCAGCCTCCCAAGTAGCTGGGACTACAGGCTCCCACCCGGCTAATTAAAAAAAATTTTTTTTGTAAAGATGAAGGCTTACAATGTTACCCAGGCTGGTCTCAAACTCCTGGGCACAAGCGATCCTCCCACGTCGTCTTCCCAAAGTACTGAGATTACAAGCCTGAGACACTGCCTCCATCCTGGGTACCTATTCAGAACCTTGCCACATCATCCTCACACATATACACACTTGAGAAATTATGACTTTAAGCCATTCTCATTCGAACAAAAACATGATTTGGAGTTGAGAAATTTGTCATTGTCTGAAACTGACTTGAGTAGTAACTCAGAGGATTCTAACTAGAAAGTCTAGCTTGATCACAAGTCGATGCACAGCTTTGCCATGTTTTTCACCAGAGGGAGAGTTTTCTTTTATTATTAATGGGGTTTAACATATTTTCCACTTTTGTTTAAGGTTCACATTTAGTGAAGAGCCCTTCTGATCATGTTCTTTATCCTTTTATCTATTAGGGTGTTATGCTTTTTCTTTTTTTTTTTTTTTTTTTTTTTGAGTTGGAGTCTCACTCAGATGCCCAGACTGGAGTGCAGTGGCCGCTCCCGGCCACCGCAGCCTCGACCTGCTGGGCTCCGGCGATCCTTCCGCCTCAGCCTTCCAAGTAGCTGGAACTACAGGCGAGCGCTACCATGCCCGGCTAATTTTTTTTGATTTATTGTAGAGATGAGGTCTTGCTTGCCCAGGCGGGTCTCGAACCCACGGGCTCAGGCAATCCACTCACCTCAGCCTCCCAAGGCGCGGGATTACAGGCTGAGCCACCGAGCCCGGCTGTTATGCTTTTTCGTATTGATTTATCTAAGTTATTAACCAAATAAATGTAAAACGATTTCATCTGCTATATTGCTTCCTGCATATTTTCATTATACATAACATTTAAAAATTTACATACTTAAGATATATGGAAATATTTAATCTGTTCAATTACCTTTTACAGTTTTCCAATTCCTTGTTGCTTACCTCAAGATTTTAATAAATTCGCAAATCTATGCTATACTAGCTTTTGGTTTTGCTTTTTTATATTGGCATTTTAATCCACCTAAAATGCATTTTTTTATATGGCATGAGAACAGATAAATTGTTTTACTGTTAAGTCACTTCGGTAACATTTGTGGACTAACTCTTTACTTCCCAATGATATGCAGTGCTTTATTTACTATAGGTTAAACCTTACTATGTACTTACTGTACACTGGGAGGAATTTTCTTCTGGCTGCAACTTAGTTCTTCCTTTAATATATTAGTTTTCCTTCCCAAATCTTCTTTTGTAGTGTGACATATTCCTCATTATGTGCAGACATTAGACATTTTCTTAAGACAAAAATTCTTCTGTACTGTTACTGGAATCATATAATAAAATAATGAAATTTTAATTCTTTCTTACCTTTATGTATACCTCTTTTTTCTGGTTTATGTCTTTTTCTATTGGCCACAGCTTCCACAACAATGAAGTCTGATACTAGTGGACATTATTTTTTTGTTACTGATTTTTAGCATGTGTACCTCTAGTGTTAACCATAAACTATGATCATGGATATAACATGGAAAGTACACACTCTTATTTTTAAGATATAGCTTTCCTGATGATAAAAAATAATGCATGTTTATGGAAAAATTTAGAAAATTAAAAATGCAAAGTAAACTTTTTATTTTTATCAATGTCACAACTGTTCAATTTGTTGTATATGATAAAAGCAACTTTTATCAGATATAAATATCAATTCACATTAATATTTTATTTTAATATTTTTATTAATTGTCTTGATATTTCGACAAATACTTTTTTTTGAGTTGGAGTCTCACTCCATCGCCAAGGCTGGGACACAGTGGTGCATTCACGGCCATCCCAGCCTTGACCGGCTGTACTCCGACAATCCTGCTTCAGCCTTCCAGGTAGCCAGAACTACAGACACACACTACCACGCCCAGCTAATTATTTGCTTATTGTAGAGACGAAGTCTCACAAAGTTGCCCGGGCTGGTCTCAGACCCGCAGGCTCAGACAATCCTCTGACCTTGGCCCCCCAAAGTGCTGGTATTACAGGCTGAGCCACTGAACTCGACTTTTATTTTTTACATATTAAAAATAAAAGCATCAAGAATTCAAATAGATGGCTAAAATAAATACCAAGAAGTGGAATTTAAGAGGTAAAAAATAGCTAACCTTAATAATGATCAAAGATGTAAGAATTGAATTACGTTTTTTAACTTAACAATATATACTTAAATATGATACTGCTTTTTGCTAATGGGGATTTGGTAAGATAAATGTTCATATATGCTTTTGTGGACATGTAAATTGGTTTCATGATTATGAAGAGTCATTTAAAAATATGTAGTAAGAGTCATAAATATGGTTGAAACTGTAAATTAGGAACTCTATTCTGGGTCTCTGTTTCAAATAATTTATCCAATACATGCATTATATTTAATTAAGAAAAATAGAAAAATGTAAGTACTTAACAATGGAAGGATATTTACATAAATATTTCACTGTGGATTATTACACAATCAATAAAATGACGTTAAAGAAAATTTTAGTAATATAAAACATGATTTGTGTTAGGATAAGTAAAACAAGAAACATAGTTAAGTTTTATTTAAAGTATTATCTTAGTTATTTAAAAACAATATGAAAATACATCCCCTTCCAAAGTAAATAAAAACTTTAGAAGCATTATTGAAATATCAACAAAAGATTTTCTTTTGTTATTGGGCTTATTGGTGACCTTTATTTATTTTCTTATAGTTTGTTGTATGTTCTATTATCAGTGTATACCTCTCAGCTACACATACACAACCCATTGCTCTGTTTAATGACACGAGTTTCTTTCCAATGCCAGCGGACACAGTGATCAACTTTGTCAGTAGAGGGCGCTGGAGAGACACTGAACTTGGAAGGGCTTTCCATCTTGGTTCCAATATTGAGTCTTGCTCCTCTGGGAGGCAGCAAAAGGGACACTCAGTGACACTCACCTGCAGAAAATTTCAGCCACGCTACCACCAGGGGCATGGCATTTTTCCATGGATAGCTTCTCCCAGCACCTCAGACAGACACACGCACCTCAGGGAACTTCTTGATCCAGTGGGCCAAAGCCGCACCACTGCCAACCAAATGTGGATCTCAGCTTTGGGAAGGAGGGGACGTCTTCCAGATTTGTTCCCTTCTTGGGTTCTTCGTCTCAATCCTAGAGCTAGTGGCTGTTTCCTATTCTACTATTCCTATATTCTTTAGAATTTTCCTCACTTTTTACAGATAACCCCATCTTCAAGTTAATAATTCTTTGTTTTAAACTTTCCTGTTCAAACTACTATATGGTTTTTGTCTCTTGCTTGGACCCTAACTTATCTTTTATTTTTTCCCCACACTTTCTATTATAATTAAAAAAAGAATGCTTATTTACCCTTATCAAATCTATTTATATCTATGTATAGAATATTGGTCAACTTAAAGGGTAATAAGTATTAATGTATTTTCTGATGCTGATGAAAATTGTAAAGTGTGGAAAACATTGTGACTATATAGATCAAAAATATTTATATATCTATATATAGATATCTGTGTATACATGTATCCTCTAATACAGAATTCTTTATTGAGTATCATCAATCATTCTTTTCATGGTAGTAAATAATAAAAATAATTATTTTCATAAGCTATTCAATACTTTAACTGATTTTGCTGTAGCTTGCTTATATCTGTAATGATAAATGTTTTGGGTGACTAATTTATCAGGCTTTGTCATGAAAATTTTACTTATTTTATTGAATTATGTCATTTCCTATCAGTTTATAAGCCCTGTGTGAACAAGTATGCTGAGAAGCTTATCATATGGACGTTTTAACGAGGTCACCAGTAAAACTATCTGGGTTTAGAGATGTTTAAAAAAGTAACTTTTTTTCTTTGCTCATGATCAGCATTCTGCATCAAACCAACAACGGAGCTTCACAGTGGACCTGGGGTCATGAAGCGTTGTAAAGAAATTCAGCTCACACACTGATTGATACCCCATTATAGGTAGTGTAGATTCAACACTAATCTTTTGTTAAAACAAGATGGACTCTTCTCTTCTCTCCCCTGACAACGCTTAAGTCAGTTCAAATCAATAATGTCTTTCGATAACACTGTGGCAAGAGCCCCGAGAGATGCTGAGTCATATAAGGCCTGAACTCACCCTCAAGGAGTTTGCGGTCTAACTGGAAACAACAGAGTTACTCATATTTGACACAAGCAAATGCAATGGTTGCTGCTTTCTACATAGGTTCTCATTTACCTCTCAATCAGTCATGAGACATGTGGATTACTGGTTCTTCTTTGGAGAAAAGCACAGTCTCAAAAGTGAGGGAACTTTTCCAAGATCACTCAAGTAGCAAATGGCAGAGATAAGTTACAAACACAGGTCTATGGACCCCAAATCTTTTACTCTTTTCCCAATACATCATGTTTCATATACATATGATTATCAAACAAATCACCTGGTTAGGTTACTGATTAAAGGCTTAGGAAACCACAGGAATGTGGGAGAGAACTGGGAAGGGTTCATGGAAAAGGCAAAATGCTGGTTCTCCATTGCCTACTCAGAACATTACCCTTGTGATCAGTGTATTTGGCAAGTTACCATGCGCTGCTTTGTGACACATCTTGTGTTGGTGACTTGAACAGTCATTTCTACTTTGCATGGAGAATTAACTTCTCCCATCTGGTTGCCTTTCCCTGGGAAGTTGCCAGTACCCAAAGAGTTGAGTTCAAGTCTTTGGAACTCAAATCTAGCTTCCCCTCCTTCAGAGTCAGTGCCATGCAAGGATCTTAGTTTGGTACCTGGATTCCTTGAAAATATCTGGGGTCTTTTTATGGCCATAAGTTACTAGTATAATACCACTTTACATTTATGCTGCAATTTCTTTTTATATGGAGAAAGATTGGCTTTAACCTTAACTCTGCCACTGATTTGCTTATTCCGTGATCTCACACATGTAATTTCTCTTTTAGGGGGTACCAATTTCTGGATTTATAGATGATGGATTTGATGTTCGTGGGTCATAAGTCCCTTTCTAGTTTCAGCTTTGTGCTTTTCTGTTGAATTCCTTGATCCAGAGACATGCAATAGTGGAAGAGTGGGGAGAGTCCCACCATTGCAAGTTATAAGGGTTGCACTCTCTACGGAGGATTTAAAAACACGAAGAAAACTAACTTTAAAACCCCTACTTTTTTCAAGTTTAAACAAAGTAAGTGATAAAAACGTATTTTCACTGGTGCAGACACCCTCCATCTTCCTTTTTTGTAGACCCTTGCCTTATTTACACTTCATACTGCTGTCTTATAAGCAAAATGATTGCAGACACAAAGAAGTCAAGTGCATAACTTATATATGTCATGCAGACATAGCTAAGGATTGATTATGGATTCCTGTTTCTTAATCCAGAAGTCTTTCTTCCAAGTCATATCCTTTGTGAGCCGGTCATTCCTACTAATGACATTGGACCTTGCCAGCACAGACAGGAAGATCTGCTGGCCTAGAAGACAGCATTTCCTGGCTCTATCAATAGAAAAGTCTAGTGTTACAGTCTGGTTTTATAATTTTTAAAAGCCACTTGAGAATAGCCTCAGTTCAAACTCTCAGTTTCATCAGTTAGAAAATATCAGACTCTTACCTGGGCTTTGAGAGACAAAAGACCTGGGCTGAAATCCCAAACCTGGCACATATCCATCAAACAAACCTGGGCAGCGTCTGCAAAATGGAGATAAGATTACTTTGACCAAAGTGTTGCTGGAATGAGTGGGTAGACAGTTCTCCTTAAGTCGCTGCTTCAGTGTCTGGCCCACAATAACAAATATTAGTTTTCTGTTTTGGATGCCATGGTTAAAATTAACAGCCAGCTCAGTCCAACTATTAAAGCAAATGGAGGGCGAAGGATCCTTCTTGTCCCAGGGTTCAGGGAGTGGGAGAGTTGCAGAGGATCTTGACCTCAGCAGCCCGTGACTCCATAATTCACCCCAAGTGGTAATTTGGAGTGTGCATACAAGTGCTGAGGCTGCAGAGCGTGGAGTTGGGAGCAAGGCTGTGGAGAGTGTGTGTGTGTGTGTGTGTGTGTGTGTGTGGCGGGGGCGGGGGGAGCTACAATTTTAGCTCCAGCTTGGAATTTCCTGGTTTTGGGGGGTCTGGAGTCCGAATCTTCTCTGGTGCTGGTGCTACTTTTGCTGCCAGAACCAAGCGGTAGACAGAGTTTGTTTCCACCCGACCGCCCAGGCTGAGGCAGGAGCCTCCTCCTGGGCCCTCCAGCACTCTGTGCTGGCCAGAGCTCCCTGGGCAAGCTCCAGCAGCTCCTTCCTGTAAAAATGCATGTGGGCTCAATCACATCGCTTAGCCTTGCCTGGGTGGAGAATTGTTTGTCTCTGCCTGGAGAGGATGAGGCAGGGTTCATGTCTTTCCTAATAAAAGGCTAATTATCTTGTCCAGAAATCCAGTTAAGGAAATTGTGGCTTCCTTGAGCCTCGATTTCTACCTGAATAAAAAAGGCCTCATGACTCCTGAATGACTGATGGACCTGGGGCTGCAAGAAATATAATCCACATCAGGCTAATGGAAGTAAATAAAAAGATAGATTTTATGAAGAATACAGTGGAGAGTTCACAGGAGTGAAAACAATAAAAAAGCTGAACTCTAAGTCAGGCTTTGGGAAGGACAGAAACCAGGACACCTTGAGGGATCTCAGCAGCAGGAACTCATGGAAAGTTTCAAAGCACGCTCCCAGAAACACCCAGTTCCAATGATTTATGAACTTTTATACTTCACTCAAAATTCAAATTGCCCCACCCAAAAGAAGTAAAAATGACCAGAGTAAAGAAGAGCCCTTAATTGATAACCCTCTGAACTTTGGATGTCCTGAAATTGACTGGGTTGATTGTTGTTCTCCTGATAATCAAACTCTTGAAACCAACTCATTTGATCAAACTCATAAACAGTAGATGTATAAACTAGAATCAATTTAGAGATTCATTGCTACATTTGGAGTATAAAAATTGCTTCTTCTTATTAAGAATCTCCTCTCTCACTTCTTTCATGGTGTCAGCATGCAAGGAAAACTGAGTCAGGTATTAAAAAATTATGTGGTGAACATGGAAATGAGTGACCTTGAGGGGTGATTTTATCCATTCTAGGGAAAAATTCTGACCATCTTCCTTCTTCACTCCATTTTTTTAAAGCTTCATTTACATTATTCCTCATTGATGGTCCATTCAGGGGACATGACATGATATCAGCTGGGTGTCTGAATACCTAGCTTGTGGGCTAACCAGGGCTATCCCAGTTGGACTCAGAATTTATTACTTTCACCCTAAGAGAGTAGCTCTGTCTTTCCCTGGAACTGGAAAATGTCTTCTTTAACACAATTATTCTTTCCACAGCTAATGTTGTACATAGAGACATCTGTGTGGTTGTTGGAAGCCTTCAAGGAGGCTTGTAGAAACTATTTGTTGCAGATATTTTAACTAAAAGAGAGTGGAGAATAATATGTCAAGGCAAAAGAAAATGAGTCATTGTTATAGTATTTTACTGATTTGTCTTAGTAAATTATACTCCATACCCCATGCTGTATCAAAACAAACATATAAACAACGTAAAAAGACCCCTTACCGGACCATTATTCTTGAATAGATGTCAGATACAACAATTAAGAAGGAGTGTTCTTCAAAAAGCAGAAAAGATACTGTTCTGGGCTAGTTTGTGTATTTTGAAATTCGACTTGGTTGTGTGAGCCAGTTGGATCCTTACATACCATAGCCCAAAACATTTTGCTTATTCAGACTGAGATTTCTTTAAGAATTGTAAGACCATTAAAGACACACTGATAATATGTAAAAGAGATATTTGTGCAGGTTGTTAAGCAAAACAGGAAACATAAGGCCTTAGGCTGTGTCTCATTCTGTATGATGCCAGGAGGGTAGATATTCCCAAATATGGACAGATTATATAACACTTTAAATCATGTTGAATTAAATAACATCCCCTCTGTAAATCAGAGTTTAGACTTCCAGCAATCCCAAACATCTGGAAGAGTGAACAGGTAAATCATTTAGTAAATAGAGAGATAGATAAATGGATGGATACAGATGCAAACACATCAAGTGATGAAGTGTTCACAGATCACAGTGGGACATTTGCCTCTGGTTGGGTGGGCATATCTTTATATAATGAAGAAATGAAAAGTAGATGGGAACTCCAGTTATGAGAATAATATAAAGACAACTGTGTCCTATAAACAAAATTAATCTTTCTCAGGAGTTTTTAAGTGTTTAACCTGAGGAAGACTGGTGGGTCCTTGCAGTTTTGGATACACACTATTCTTTGCCCTGCCTTGTTGGTATTGATGTTTTTCTATTTTGTTGCCTGAGGTCCAAGTCAGTTAATAACAATCATAAAATCACCAGTTCATGAAAGTTTTTGATGTGCTGTGATACAGGAGGATTAAGAATAAGCTAAGTCTTACTTGTATGCTATGCTTAGAATGTTTGTGTCTCTCCAAAACTCATGGTGGAACTTAATCTCCAAAGCAACAGTGTTAAGAGGTGAGGCCAGCCAGGTTTGGTGGATCAGCCTGTAATCCCAGCTCTTTGGGAGGTCGAGGTGAGTGGATTGCCTGAGCCCTTGGGTTCGAGAACAGCCCAGGCAACTTGGTGAGACCTTGTCTCTACAATAAATAAATAATTAGCTGTATGTGGTAGCGTGTATCTGTAGTTCTGGCTACTTGGAAGGCTGAGGCAGAAGGATTGTCAGAGTCCAGCAGGTTAATGCTGGGGTGGCTGTGAGTGCGCCACTGCACTTCAGCCTGGGTGATGGAGTTAGACTCCAACTCAAAAAAAAAAAAGAGGTTGGGACTTTGGGAGATGACTAGGCCATGCAAACTCTGCCCCCATAAATGTATTAGTGCCTTATAAAGGTGCTTGAGGTGGGGAGTATCCCCATTCAGACTCTTATGCCATGTGAGGACATAGTGTTTATTTCCCCCAAAGGATGAAGCAACAAGACAATATCTTGGAAGCAGAGAGCATCCCTCAGTAGACAGCAAACCTGTGGGTACATTGATCATGAACTTCCAAGCTCCAGAACAGTGGGAAATAAATTTCTGTTGTTTATAAAGTACCCAGTCTCAGGTATTTTGTTATAGCATCACAGATAGATTAAAACACTCATTATCTTGGAGGATTTCAATGTGTTTTAGAATGTCTTACACTGAGGGGACACAGGCCAGCCCATATTGGTAATCTGAGGATGTGTGGTGGAAAATGCAATCCTGTGGGAAAAGACACTATCCTAACTTTGCACATATGAGGCCCAGTGCATACCTAACTCTTTCAGAAGAATAATTCAATGAGAATAAAGTCAATCTTCCTCCAGTGCAAAGAGAAATAGTAAGTGATGCAAGTGTCCACAAAGGTAACCCTTTGGGGGAAGAGACCATAATATGGTACTCTGATTATACAGCCTCATATATTTTTCTGGAGAGGATCTGCTGCTATTCATTTGTTAGAAATGTTATTTTTGACAAAAAGGTGGCAGTAAGAATAATGCTTCAGCAACATCCTTGGGAGTATGTGTCAATGGTTGGCAAAGAACAGCCCCCTAGCCCTTGTGTACAGGTCAGAGAATGCCCAGCGGGGCATCAATACAAGTCTGAAGAAAGCACTATAGCTAAGGGATATAGTTGGAATATTGCTGGAGGGTGACTCAAGAGTATGAGAATATAAAGTTCGAAAAACAAAGAACCAAAATGAGAAGAAAATGAAAAAATTATTTTTGGGACATCTGAGGGAGACTGGAACTTAAGGCAATACATGGGTAAAGGAGAGTGAATCAGAAATACAGTCATGCAGAGAAAATGTGATAGAGGTCTGCTCTCACAGGGAGCTGTGTGTTTGGGTCTTGGTCCAACCCTCATCCCATCACTTAGAGGTAGGGAGCCAAACACCTGGCAGAGAGAGCTTGAGGCCTTAGTATATGAGTAATAGCTGAAGTAGGATTGGGAGATGAGTGAGAGTATGCTCAGCAATGGAGTGCTTGGTTCTGGTGTGTTCAAGTGTTTAGTTATTACAGCTGGGTTGAGGGTCTGAATCTCCTGTGCATGAATGACAGAGGCTACCATTTTAGCTCTCTTCTTTAACTTCAAGTGGTCAGTGACCTCGAAGTTGGCCTTAAGTTACATCTTGGCTGAGAACAGACTCTGAGCCAACACAGAAGCAGCTGCCTCCATTGATAACTAAGTTTGGTTTTGCCAATTAGTAATATGAAAGAATGGACTTGCCCCATTCTGGCTGTTATGAATTTACTTACTGGTTAGAGAATATGTATTTTCTCTTGGGAATCCAAAGACAAGGTTTTCTTTTTGATGGCAAATGAACAATTTATTTATTTTTATTTTTTAATCTACTTTAGAGTAGAGGGGTACATGTGAGGATTTACTCTATAAGTAAATTGTGTGCTGGTAAGGTTTGGACTTCTTTCAGGTCCTCTGTCCCTCAATAGTGAATCTGGTACCCAGTGTGTTACTGTATGTCACTTATCCCTCCTCACTCTCTCCTTCTTTTAGCAGTGTCCAGTGTTTCCAAGGACACTGTCCTGTCACCATTTTGCACCATTAAGACATGCTCTTTCATAGCTGTAGGCTTAGCAGAGCAGAAATTTATCCAGTATCACTTGGCTTAAGCTCTGGATCTGGTGAATGATGCTCTTTCTTATCCCATTACCTCATGAAGTACAAATGATATAGATAAACGGTAACTATGGACCAAAAAGGGAGGTGTTTGGCAACTTGGAAGACACTGACCAAAATAAACACTTCTGTAAAGACCTCACAAGGGACAGGGGAATAATAACTCTGGGCTGAACAATGTGTGTTTGGTGAGAGGTAATCATACAACTATGAATTCACTTTTATGAAGAGAAAGATGATTGGAAAGGCATTTCAAGATTACTGGCTTTTTCAGAAAGCAAGAGTTAAGACAGGGAGGGCAAACGATTTATCTCCCCTGGCAAATCATTTGGATTCACAGGAGTTATCTAGAGGGATGGAGGAAGATAGATTATTATTGACTAGCACCGTCTGGCATAATTGTGAACATACGGAGCTGTGTATATCTTGTCTACATTACCACGGGCATCCTTGAGTCAGCATGGTGCTCAAGTCCTATTGAATCTGCTAGCTACTCTGAAGAGTTTCGGTCCTTAAGAAAATTTTTAAAAAATAAAGAAAATATATCAGTATGTACTAAGGGTCTACTAAGTTCTGGTCATGGAAGAAAGTATGTTCAGTGATATCTTTAATAAGATAGAGGTAGATCTATTCATTTAAAGAAAAAAAAACCGTGGATAAAAGTTGGAAATAGGAAGCTGGGGACTGGGAGTGAGAAAGGAGATGGACTAATAATCCTGTAGAAAGTAATGACTTGGTAATAAAGAAAACTGAGATAAAACACGTCTTGGCTGCAAATGCTTAATCTATCATTTTGGGAGCAGGAAGCTAAGAAGTGGGCAAGAAGGATGAAATGTATGAGTATCAACTGCTATAGGATGGGGTCATAGGAGGGTTTTTAGTGCAGTGGAGAGCTTTGTTCCAGCTTGTTTAAGTGTTGGATTATCATGGATGGAATAAGATTCTGAATCTTCTGTGTAGGTATTTGGGGGAAGTCTCCTTCTGTCAGAGGGGGCTTGAAAACTGAACTCTAGCAGATATTCTTTGAGGAAATGTTTTAAAGAAAATCCTTGGAAATTTGTTTACATACCAGCAAATTAAAGTTCTTTGAATCCTAAACTCTAAAAATCCTTGGTTGTCATCTATTTTCCCCCAATTATTTCACTGGAAAATGCTTTTTTTTTTTTTTAACACAAACCATATAATGAGTATTCTGCAGAAAATCTCCCCAGGAACTCTGACATAAGTAAATGTCATGCCCCCAGATAAACAGAATAAAGTTGCCTTGTCATGCTATGCCCATTAAGTCTATGTTTCTGGGACAACTTTTGCATGGAGGACATGAACACTTACATTTTCCATCAACAAACATCTTTAGTTTTTATTTTTGTTATGTATGTATGTATGTATGTATTCATTCATTCATTCATTTTTAGTGGAAAGGCTTATTTGCTGTGATCAGAAATTTTGACTACCTAGAGTACATTGTGCATCACGAGTGGTACTGATAGGTGTCTTGCCGAGTAAACATATCTGTATTAGAAAGACATTTTTAATTTTCATCCCAAAACTGGAGATTTCATTTGCACACTCAGAATCACTCTTATGAAGTTCAATTGTTTTTTGTTTATTTGTGTTTTTCCGTCCTGTTATTCCAGCTTGCTTAGTACAAGAGCCAGGAATGAACAAAGTGAGGCATATGGGGTCAGAAGGAGGAGGGCTGCATTCCACAGATGCTGACGTTAGGAATCGTCCACCCTGGTATTTTATTCCAGAGCCGTTTTTGTGGGTTAATGAAGAAGTAAGCTTCCAGCCTCAGCCACACTATGTAAAAGAACTACTTATTGCTTGTTCCATCTCACTGACTTTTATGGTGATACTTAAACCAAAATGGTGAACTATTACACTTCATAGCCTGCAAATAAAAGCAGGATGTAAAAAAGTAGGGGCCATAACCCCTGATTGGGCTGAAATGACTTGTAATCTTGAGATGACTTTGTTTGGCTCCCCTGGGCCAGGGCCTGGGGCACTGTGTTAGACCCAGATAAAGAATCCCTGAAGTCTTTCGACCCAGCCCAAAAACTTGTGTGATGCAAGCATTCCCTAGTAACTGAATGGTGACGAGCAAAGCGGTGTTAAATCAAAGATGGTTGGGAATGGGATGGGTTGGGAAATAGAGAAGTTATGATATACTTTCACATGGTAGTGCATGTGGAATTCTGTCATCCATGCCCTGTTGGAAAGACCCCTACCCAGAGTCCAGGTTTCCTCAAATTCAACCGTGGCCCTTAAAATATCTTCATCTCCACTGGTAGAAGCTGAAAGCCTGCTCAGAACTACAGCCGTAAGTCCAGTGTGTGCATCAAAGATAATATAACTCGTGCTTCCATAAAGTACTTTTTTTTGAGTTGGATTCTCATTCTGTCGCCCAGGCTGGAGTGCAGTGGCCCACTCATGACCACCACAACCTTGTCCTGCTGGACCCCAGGAATCCTTTCATCTCAGCCTTCCAAGTAGCTGGAACTATAGGTGTGCACTGCCATGCCTGGCTAATTTTTTATTTATTGTAGAGACAAGGTCTCGCCAATTTGCTCCAGCTGGTCTTGACCTCACAGACTCAGCAATCCACTCACCTCAACCTCCCAAAGTCATGAGATTACAGGCTGAGCCACTGAGCCAGGCCAGTAGTGTACTTTTTAATGACTTTATTTAATTTAAAGTTAGGTTTATTTTGTTTGCTTGTTTGAGTGAAAGTTATGTGAATACATAGCAAAAATTCAAACAGTGTTGTCTTAATTTGTGTTCTCCCCAAGACAGGTGCTAAGATAAGGATTCAGATGCAACAATTTATTTAGGACGTGATCTCCGGACACATGGTGAGGGAGTGGAAAGTGAGACAGGGAAGGAGGGGACATGAATAGTAAAAGATGGATGGAGGGGGAGAGGGCCACTGCTGAGGCCACAGGTGCTCCTTCCAACCAAGCCTATGAGAGACTGTGAAAAACACACCCTAGAATTGTTTGGCTGACAAAGTCAGAGTATTTATCCACAACTGCTCTCCCTCATTGGTTAAGGTTTGTTTCCAGGCACTTCTGATCTATCCCAAGCCAATATATATGTGAAGAGAGAGAAAGAAACATACATAAAGCTTGAGGTCAGAAGCCAAATTCATATATATAAAGTCCTATATTGTATATGGAAACTGTTGACAAAGCTGTAGGTAACCTTAGGAGTGGGCTAAAGAAATATTGGCAGAGAGGATATGGTATCTGCTATATAAAATAATAAAGAAAAAAAGAAAATGGGTTATTCCATTATTCCTGTCTCATTTTCCAATGTTAACTGTATATAACAATTTCTGATGTATCTTTTTGTGGAAATGCTTTCTTTTTCTTTGTGTGTATGTGTATACCAGGGTGCCAAAAATGTATATACATTTTAAGAGATGTTTGTCATAATCAGGAGTGTCTAGATGCTGATGGTAATCACTTTGAGTACCTCTTATAATTGCAGAAGTCAAATGTGACTTGTATTTCTCTTTTGTTATTGGTATATATTGAGTATTACAATTGTTTTATTTTATTTTACACATGTGGGGTATAATTCAGGCTTAGGTACATAAGTGGTCATTGTATAGGTGAAGTTTGGGCCTCCCATTGGCCCTCACTTTGTCTGGCATGGGATCAGTTACCTTTATTAGTGTTATGTTTCCCACCCCTCCCTCTCCTGGCAGTGATCTGCTACTGCCAATTCCTTTCATGTGGTATTATGATAAATTCTCAGGCTCCACTTATGAGTGAAAACATGTGGTACTCAGATATTTGTTTCTGTCATAGATCACTGAGTATGGGAACAAAGACACATCTTACCATAACCTCTGGAATGACATGAAAACAGTACTAAGAGGGAGATTCATAACTCCACACACACACACACATCAAGAAAATAGAAAGATCACAGGTTGCCAGCCTAACAAATCACCTAAGGGAGCTGGAAAGGCAAGGCCACCAAAACCCTAACTTCAGCAGAAGAATCCAGATCATCAAAGTAAAAGTCCAAATACGGGACATAGAAGACAAAAATTTCGTAGAAAAAAAATCAACAAAATGAAAAACTAATTCATTGAAAGGATAGACAAGATTGATGGACTCCCTAGCCAGATTGACCAAGAAAAAGCCAAATAAACACAATCAAAAATGAAAAGGATCAAGTCACAACTGACCCTGAAGAAATACAAATCTAAAAAGAAATACAATCTAAATGAAATTGAGGACTTTCTGACATCACCCAAACTTCCAAGGTTAAAACAATAAGAAATTGAAACCCTAAATAGAACGATAACAACCCAGGAATTTGACTCTGTCATAAGACAAACAAACAAACCTACCTACCTACAGACAAACAAACAAAAACAGAACCAGATGGATTTCCAGCAAAATTCTACAAAACATATAAGGAAGAGCTGATACCAAGCCTATTGAAAGTATTCCAGGCAATTGAGAAAAACAGAACTCTTCCCAAATTATTGTATAAAGTTAACATCACATTGATATCTAAATTGGGTAAAGATCCAGAAAAGAAGGAGAACTACAGGCCAATATCCCTGTTGAACATAGATACAAAAATTCTCAAAAAAGAGTCTAGCGAATCGGGTCCAACAACACATCTCAAAAATTATCCGCCATGACCAAGTAGGCTTCATCCCTAGGATGCAGCACTGGTTCAAAATCTGCAAGACCGTGAATGTAATTCAGTGCATCAACAGATGTGAAAACAAGAATCACATGATCATATCATTAGATGCAAAAAAACTTTTGACAAAATTCAGCATCCCTTCTTGATAAAAACCCTTGAACACCTAAGCATAGAGGGAACATACTTCAAAAAGTGCCTTCTGCGATCAACTCACAGCCAACATATTGCTAAATGGACAGAAACTAGAAGCATTTCCCCTGAAAACTGGAACAAGTCAAGGCTGCCCACTCTCACCCCTCCTGTTCAACATAGTCTTGGAAGTACTAACCAGAGCAATCAAACAAGGGAAGGAAATCAGGGGTATCCAAACATAGAAAGAGAAAGTTAATATCTCTCCTTGCTGTTGATATGATCCTATACCTTGAAAACCCAAGAGAATCTGTCAAAAACCTCCTTGCACTGATAAAGGAATTTGGTAAAATCTCAGGGCACAAAACCAATGTGCAAAATACAATTGCATTTTTATACACCAGCAATAGACAGAGCATTTCAATTTTAATAGTTTTTTCCTTTCTTAAATGTATACATATTTTTGGCACTCTCTGTATATGTGTATTTTATATGTGTGTAATCTATGTATCTATAACTTTGCTTTCTAAAATACATAAGCATCTATTTCATTCTTTGTGATAGTTATATAGTATGCAGTAGACAAAAAAAATCATAATTTATTTTGTAGTATATTTTAATGAACTGGGAAAATAATTCAAAGTTAGTAAGAATTAAAAATTATATTTCATGAAATTATACATGTATACATATTATATATATATATAATCAAAGGTAATTTACCATGTTTGTCTTCACAGATTAAAAAGTATCTTAGTCAATGCTATTTGCTGAATTGGGTTATTTTCATCCGTGTGCTACTCATATGCTCTGTGACCCAGGAAAATTCACAAAATTCTCTGGGCCTTACTCTTCTTGATGGCAGAATCTAACTGCACAGATCACCCATCTAAAAGGTTTGTGGAGATGATACAATTAGGTAATTTGTGAAAAAAGCTCAGCATGTCAGAAATGCTCAATATACAATACTTGTTAGTATTCTATTCCTCAAACAGAAAAGAATAAAAGTCCTTTGTCAGGTCATGTATCTCTTAAAATGTAGGAAAATGAATCAATCATCATAACCACATGAGATGTGATAGAGTCTTAAAGATTTCTTGACTACATGTTCTTTACATTATTTAGGTACTGATTATATGCTAAGAATAGTAGCAGTTGCTTTCAGATACAGCGCCTCAATCAATTAATACAGAAGTTGATGGTTGCCTTCAGTTCTTTTTCTCTGTGTACTGTTGATGTTCTTTTCACTGAGATAGAATCTCCTTCCCTTCTTGTAACTGGACTGGTCCTAGAGATCTTTATCAATAGGATGTGGTGGAGGTAATTTGCTGGGGCTTCCAAGTCTATGTAACAAAAACCTTTAGAGATTTCACTTGGGTACGTTGGAACTCTCTCTTGAGAAAACCAGTAACCAGGTGAGAAATCCAACTATCCTGGACTTGCCATGTTGTTAGAAGCCAGGCTAGCCACATGGAATTTGCTGCTTGGAAAGAGAAATGCTCGGACTAGCACCCAGCTATTTCAGCCACCCCATACATCACAGACCAGGCAACAGACAGTTGAGTCAAGGAGTCTTCATATAACTCTGGCCCCATTGACTGCAACTGCGTCAGGAACTCAAAACAAGAACAGCTCTGCTGAGGCCAGCCACACCAGCATCATGTGAAATAATAGTAAAGTTTAGGAGTGGTTTGTTACAAAAAGAGAGATCACTGGAATTGACATACAGATCAAAATGCAAAAGAACACCCAGACTTTACTTACCTTATCATCATACTCATTTTTCTATCTCATTTCATGCACCAATTATGCAACAGTTTTACTGCAATCTAGAAAATACCTATCTTTGGTAATGTCAATTTGTGGTTTTTAAAAAAATCATTGGAAGGTGTTGTCCCATATGTGAATGCAAACACTTAAATTCCTCTACAACTTTTTGTTTAGAAGACTTTTATGAAGGTTAAATAGTGATGCTTATATATATTAAGGAATGTAGATATGTACATTCTTGTAATTAATGCATTTACAGGGGGGATCACTCCAGAATTTATTTATAAACAATTGTGTATTTATTCTTACATGTTTAAACTCCAGTCAACTTCAAACTACTCTTCATTTGGTGCACACATCTATTGAGATGCTTTTTCCACTGCTCAAATAGTTTTTGAAGTCATCAATTTTTTTTTTTTTTTGAGTTGGAGTCTCACTCTGTCGCCCAGACTGGAGTGCAGTGGCTGCTCCTGGCCACCGCAGCCTCGACCTGCTGGGCTCCGGCGATCCTTCCGCCTCAGCCTTCCGAGTAGCCGGAATTACAGGCA
>CAUYQG010121610.1:0-21788 GCA_963574415.1 Tarsius wallacei | reverse complement strand
TTTCTGATTGTGCTTATTTGGATTTTTTCTCTTTTTTTCTTGGTCAGTCTAGCTAGGGGACCATCGATCTTGTTTATCCTTTCGAAGAACCAATTTTTTGTTTCATTGATTTTTTTGTATTATCTTTTTGTCTTCTATGTCCTGGATTTGGGCTTTTATTTTGGTGATCTGGATTCTTCTGCTAATATTAGGGTTTTTGTGATCTTGCTTTTCCAGCTTCCTCAGGTGGCTTGTTAGGCTGTTGATTTGTGATCCTTCCATCCTTCTATCCCGGGTTAGAGCTCTGGGATTCAGAGCTACAGCTCCCAAGCTCCGGCAAAAGTGTCCTTGGACTGTTCCCAGCGTATTTCAGTCAGAGATGGAATCAGCTTCTCTGATGGGTGAGTGGCCAGAGCCTCCCTGAGTGATTGGAGGCTGGGTCTGGGTATGTTGTAACCAGGGAGGGAGCTGAGACCCGAGATTTCCTACCAGCGGGGGAGCAACCAGGGACGCAATAGCCGGCCCTGCGTGGGACCGAGGGACCCTGGGCCTCAGACCGTGCGTCTGGCTGTGGATGAGTGGGTGGGGGAAGGGAAGCAAGAGTCTTTTTGGGGAACTCATATTCAGAGAATCTCACAGTTCCACCTGTGTCGTCGCCATCTTGACCCAGAAGCTTTAATCGTTGTTTTAAGGGCAAATAGGTTTTTTTCTTTCTTTTGACTTCAGAGGGTAACATGATCAGGTTTGTTACATGGTTGTATTGCCGGATGGTGAGGTCTGGACTTCTATTGAGCCTGTCACCCAATAGTGAGCATGGTACCCAATAAGTAGTTTTTCAACCCTCAGATACTTCCTTCCTCCCCGCGTTAAAAGTCGCCAGTGTTGGTTGTTCCCATTTTTATGTCCGTGTGTACCCAACGTTTATCTCCCAAGGGCAAATAGTTTTTGTGAGAAACAAACTCACCCATCCAAAATCAAAGGATGGACAGGGAGACATGGAGTAGAGCAGAAGCGTGACTTTAATGGCAGTCTTGCAAGATTGTGTGTCTGGTAGGCAGGCACACCCCAGCGGCTACAGCAATTTACCCCCTAGTCTGCAAATCTCTCCCCTGGTTCCTCATTGGCTGAGCATTTTGGGGTGTACACTCTTCCCAGAGGTCATCTAAGTTCCAAATTTTTCCCTTATAAGGTATCCCTGATTCCCTTCCTTGGTTGTCTCTATTTTCTTTCTTTCTTTTTTTCTTTCTTTTTTTCTTTCTCCCTCCCTCCGTTTCTCTCTCTCTCTCTCTCTTTCTTTTTTTTTTCTAGTTGGAGTCTCACTCTGTCGCCCCAGGCTAGAGTGCCATGGCACACTCATGGCCACCCCTGTGTTGACCTGCTGAGCTCCAACAATTCTTCTGCCTCAGCCTTACACATAGCCAGAACTACAGGCATGCGCTACCACACCGGCTAATTTTTTATTTATTGTAGAAACAAGGTCTCGCCAAATTGCCCAAGCTGGTCTCTAACCTGCGGGCTCAGGCAATCCACTCACCTCTGCTTCCCAAAATGCTGGGATTACAGGTTGAGCCATGGAGCCCGGCCAAGACTCTATTTTCTTAAGAATAGTGTGTTGTTTTCTCATTGGCCTGTTTCCACCTCCTGATTGTTTAGTAGCCCATCAAGAGCTGGTGGCTGAAGATTGCTACATCCACCAGCCTGCTTAGACAGGCCTTGAAAATGAACCTTCAGAATGTTTCTTACAAATTTCCTCCTCTTTTTCTTTATGAATTTCTGGCTCTGTTTTCATTTAGATTCTTTTCAAATTGGCTTAACATTTGTTGACTTTCCTCTTCATAATCTACTATAGGTTCCATGAGCATTAGATTGTTTTGTGGGTACGTCATGGGCATTTGTTAATTGTGGTTTCTATGAGTCTCTGTGTTAAGCTCTGTACACATGGAAAAACACAGCATCCCATTGCCGTTAAGATTCCTGCCACAATTATAAGAGAGGTTAGGACTGAGGTTACCGTTCCCTTCCATTTCCCAAACCATCCTTCTAACCAGTTTATGAATGGAATATTAATATCTACATTTTCTGCTAATTTGTTAGCTAGAGTTGTTAGTTCCTGTAAGGCTTTGGTGATCTTCTATCAGGAGCGGTGTTATTTGGGATGAAATTACAGCATTTTTCACCTAACATGACACAAACTCCTACTTTTTCTGCCAGGATTATGTCTAATGCAATTCGATTTTCCCATGACATCTGACTGGTGGCCAGTTGACTAGCTACTCCTTGGAGGACATCCCTGGTGTAGTTAATAAACCTTTACTGATTGTAATATATATAATTGATCCAATCCACATTCTTATTAATGGCGGACCACCAGAAGAGTGATGATTTAAATCCGGCAGCTATTTGATTTCTAGTCTTAAATTCACTGGGTACTCCTCTTGGAACTCCTATTAAATCTATGTATATACATTGGAGTAAAAGATCCTTCTAGAACCCTTCAGTTTCAGTGATGGGCACTGTTACCCTCAGTGGTTTGATGGAATGCCAAGGTGAATGGGATGACCAACTGAACTAGTGCACAAGTCCTAGTCCAGTTGGATGGCGACAGGTTGTGCAGACCCCTGTTTCCACAGTACCACCAAACATCCACTTGCAGGATGTGCTGGTTAGAGTAACTATGACTCAACTCACCAGTGACATTTAGGATATGGGTATAGGTCTCCTACAGCCCTATTGAATTCTTCCCCCTGACTTGAGAGGCAAGAGTAGTAATTCATTGCCCTACAGAGAAAGAGGAGATTGCCCGTGGGTCTGACCTCCACAATGTGGGAAAGAGAATGAAAAGCTCTTGCAGGTTTCATTTCCCTATGCATCCTTGTCTTGGTATAGAGCCATCATTCAACTCATCCCTGCAGGGTGTGTATCCCATCCAAGAGGAAATGGAACTACCTGTGCCTGTGGCTGCCCTGCAGCGCAAGCATAGCAATTGCTTTTGCTGAGTGCATGCACAGACAATTTAATCCATTCTGCCCAGGCATTGATAGCACCATATCCTTTCTTAATTTCAAGTGTCTGTCTTAAATCCTTGACTTCAACTCTAGTTACCCTCTTAGAATCATTAGTCGAAGGATTGTCATGTCGTCCGGGACTTGGAGTTGGTTTATATATATATCTGATGTGCTATTATTAACTAACCTAAGAACTAGTTGTCCTAGGGGGATTTTTTTCTGTGACCTCTGCTCCTAATCTGTATACCTGACATGCCACTCTTGCCTCTTGATCTAGGGCAATTGGGCTGTTAATACTTAAAAGTATAGGGTTGCATTCTAAGTTCTGACATATTTCTGATGGAGTGCCCTTAGAAAGATATACTTTATCTTTTAAAGGACTCCAATTTGGGGTGACCCACTGTCCATCCTTTCAAGTGGGTATTCCACTAGACATCATCCCAGCTGGGGCAGGGGCTGGTGTTACTATAGCCAGTGTCTGGTTCTGGGCAAAGGTATTTTTTCATTTGCCGTAGTTGTTTCTGATTTCCTAAATCCCCACAGGGTAGAACTTGACATGCTTCAAACCGAATGGTTTGGGGTGTTAGAGGTTTTGTTATATTAATCACCAACAGGGTATCCATGTGTACCCTGCAGTTCCCATTACCTTCCACCCTGTTCATAATCATATATCCTGTCCATGTTAAATACCAAATTTGAACCTGGCCCATGTTTCTTATGGAACTTTCCTTAGAGTGACCCTTAAGGATTCTCCAGGGGACCTAGATACTTCCCATCAATCTTTGGCTTCTTCTTGAGTTATTGGTCCCTTAATTCGGTTATAGTGGGTTTACCCTTTTCCCGCCATTTGCATAGCAGTTTCAGTAGTCAGGAGTACTTGATAAGGACCTTTTCAACTTGGCTGAAGTTTGTCTTCCTTCCAGGTCTTTATGAGGATGAAATCACCAGAGTGGAAGGGATAAACAGTGAACTCGAGAGGCGGGGTCTGGGCAAGAAGTCCTTTTTTAACCTAAGGGATGATAAAGTGGAAAATATGGCCGTATATAGGTTTTTAGAAGTTGGTCTTTAGTTTCCATAGTGGGAACATCTGTAGTTCTGCCCAGGTATGGGAGTCCATACAGTAATTCATAAGGAAATGAGCCCATGTCTTTTTGTGGGGCTCTCCTGATTCTAAAAGTACAATTGGAAGGCACTACACCCAGGGTAATCTAGTTTCCATTATTAATTTATTAATATGCTTTTTGAGGGTCTGAGTCATCCTTTCTACTTTCCCTGAGGAAGGAGGGTGCCAGGGGGTGTGGTAATCTCATTGAAACTATAAATTTTCATTATCCCCTTCAATACTCGTGATGTAAAATGACTTCCATTATTTGAGTCTACATTTTCCATTAGTCCAAATTGAGGAATAATTTGTTCTAGAATTATTTTGATTACAGATCCTGTAGTGGCAGTTGCAAGGGGTAAGACCTCCACCCTGAGAAATGGTCCATTATCACTAATAAGTATCTTAATTTCCCTGTTTTCGGCATTTCTGTGAAATCTACCTGAATGCTTTGGAATGGTCTCAGTCCTGGAGGCCTTCTTTCCTCAGCTACTTTTGAATTACCTTTTGTTTATCCTTTCGTAGGTTATACAGCCTTTACATACTTGCTTGGCAATGGCATAGATGCCCACGCATCCATAAGTTTTGAATATGGAGTCACACATGGCCTGAGGACCCCAGTGGCTCCCCTTGTGTAGCATAGTTATTAATTTTTTCATTATAGGCTTGCTCATCATTTCCCTCCCATCCAGAAGGAACCATTATCTGTCCCCATTCTAAATAGCTCCCAGCCTGTTTAGTTCCCCTTCTTCCTTTTTAGTGAATTGAGGCTTTTGTGTTACTTTGGGGATGCTAGGAATGAGACTCAAGAGTTTAACATCTTCTTCTAGGGCAGCTTGTTTTGCAACCTTGTCTGCCAGTCTGTTTCCTATGGCCTCCAAGGTGCTTCCCTTTTGGTGAACATTCACATGTACTACTGCCATTTCAGTTGGGAGCAGGAGGCTTTGATTAGCTCCCCATGTACTAATTTCTTTCCCTTACTGTTGATGGAGTCAGTATAAATGGTACACTCTTGTTCTGCAAGGAAATTTAAGACTTGATTGAAGGTCATGTAATTCACAGGTTTGTGCAGACCAATTGTTAGGCAGTTGACCCTTTTTACATGTAGACTATTGATTCCTGTCAACAACTGCATATCCATTATGGCACTTTTCCTCCATTATTTGGGAGGACCCATCTATAATTAGTCTTTCGACATCATGTAATGGGATCTCTCATAGGTCTGATCTAATTTTGGTTTGATATTTAATTATACCCAATCAGTTATGATCTATTGTCTCCAGGTTTTTATCACCCATCCATAGGAAACTAGTTGGGTTTAGACAAGCATCTGTGGTTAAAATTAAGTCATTCTTTTCTAATAGCATATCCTCATATTTTAGGATTTGGAAATCAGTTAGCCATCTCCCTGCTTTTTGGCTGAGTATGGTTCTGACCTGGTGAGGAGTACTGACTATAAAGGTTCCCCCAAAGGTCAGTTTTCTGCATTTTTTTTTTTTTTTTTTTTTTTTTTGCTAACAGGGCCGTGGCTGCCACTGCCTGGATGCATTCCAGCCATCCTCGAGCTACGGGGTCAAGGAGTTTAGAAACAAAAGTGACAGGTTGCTTCTTCACCTCCCCCAGGTTTGGGTTAGTACTCCTAGGACCACACCTTGATTCATCATGGCAAACAAGTGAAATGGCTTGTCTAGGGATGGAAGAACCAGGACAGGGGCTATAATGAGGGCCTGCTTTAAATCCTCTATAGCTTGTTTTTTCTCCTGAGACCATTGCGAGGGCTAAGATTTCTCCTTAAAAGTTTTAGATACAAAATTCTTGTTCTTTGGGCATAAGATTTAATCCATAGCTGGCAATAGCCAGTTAGTCCTAAAAACTTTTTGAGTTTTCTCTTTGTTTTGGACAAGGTCAGGCTTATTATGCCAGTTATTCTCTCTGGGTTTATTCATCGTTTCCCTTCGCTGATGAGATGTCCCAAATATTTAACCTCCTTTTCGACAAATTGTAGCTTATTCCTTGAAATTCACAGAACTTTTTGTCCTAGAAAGTTGAGCAAACTAATAGTAGTCTCTGACACTTCCTTTTCTTTCCAGAGATTAATAAATCATCTACATATTGTGACAGCTGGGTCCCTTCCCTAGGCTGAAATTCCTCCAGGAGAGTTTCCAAAATCTGGTCAAATAAATTTAGGGCTTTGGTGAAGCCCTGTGGTAGTACCATCCAGCGGTACTGTTGCTTCCTTCCAGTTATAGGATTTTCCCTACGGGGAAACATTTTAGAAAACTTCACAGGGACCATGGAAGGGAGAGAAAATTTTTCTATGTCTTTTTGCATTGTTCTAATTCCTTCCTTAGGTTTGGGTAGAGGCATGTAGGAACAGCAGGCTTAGAACTTCCTTGGTGCCTTGAGCACCCTGGCTCAGAACCCTCAGGAGACCCTGGCTCCCTTGACTGCCTTCAGCTTTTCTGTTCCCCATAAGGGAGAGGGAAAGAGGGTCCCAGGACTTTTACTTGAGGCCATTCCCTCAGCCTTGAGGAGGAACATAGAAACTGCTCCTGGTAACTCGCCAAGAGTATAATCTCTTTCCTCCTGTGAAGATGAAGCCTTATGAGTAACATGGAGAACTAGAATCTGGCACGCCCAGTACTCCTCTGAACCAAACTGTGACCAAAAATCTGCAGGTTTGCAAATTGGCTGCCCTGTTCAGACAAAACAATAGTATTTAATTATCTTTCATTTCTCCTTGTCTTTAGTCTGGGAACTGCTTCCCTGTCATATCAATATTTCCCATGAATAGACTATCTGGAGGAATGTCCTTGGAGAGGACCTCTTCCCTTATGTTTTCCCCTCTTCCCGAGCCATTTACTTGACCCTACTTTGTTCCCCTAGACCTAGAAATTTTATTCCCCATTTTTGGTTAGGTTGATAACCCCAGTGCCTGAGTTTCCCTATGTACTTAACCCCCCTTACTGGAGGGTTCTTGCACATGCTGTGACCCACTTCATCTGTCTCTGGCCGCTTCCCTTGCAAGAGAATGGAATTGTGGATTGTGACTCTGCACTTCATGTCTAGCATACATCTCACTCACACACATTCAAACTTCAAAAATGCCCAACCACCAAGGCAGTACTTACAGTCCAGTTTTCCTACCTTGGTTCATGCACAGGTTTGCCTGGTTGCTGCAGTGCCTGCTAGCGCTCTCCCTGTGTTGTCTCCACTGGCTCTGACACAACTGTCTTGGCTTATCTAAGGTCCCATGAGGAGCCGAGACACCCTAGCAGAGTAGGTCACCTGAAAATTGGGTGGGGTGTACCTCCCCCTCTGCTGGGATCCCCCTCCCATGGACACAGATAATCCTGGACCAGCCCTCAAATTGTGACAAACAAACTCACCTGTCCAAAATCAAAGGATGAGCATGGAGATAGGGAACAAAAGTGAAATTTTAATGACAGTCTTGCAAGATCAGGTGTCTAGTAGGCAGGCACACCCAGGGTGGCTACAGCAAGCACTGTGTTCCCTAGCATGCAAATCCCTCCCCTCCCTGGTTCCTTATTAGCTGAATACTTTGGGGTGTACAAGCTTTCCCAGATGTCGCCTAAGCCCAATTTTTTCCCTTATAAGGTTATACCTTCCCTGGTTAAGTCTCTATTTTCTTAAGAATAGCGTGTTGCTTTCTCATTGGCCTGTCTCCATCTCCTGATTGTTTAGGAGCCCATCAGGAGCTGGTGGCTGAAGATCTGCCAGGCTGCTTAGACCGGCCTTGAAAATGAACCATCAGAATGCTTCCTACGGTTTTCTACATGGAGAATACAGTCATTTCAACTTTGAAAGTGTCTGCTTCCTTTTCCTTCCTTCCTCTCCTCCTCCCCCCCTTCTCCTCTGTCTCCTTATCCTTTCCCTTCTCTTATCCCTTCTCCTCCCCTCCTCATCTCCCCCTCCAATTTTTTTTTTCACCCCCCCCCCCCCCACAGAATTAACTTAGTCACTGAGTTGGGTTGGTTCTGTTACAACTTAAGTTTGGAAAACCTGTTGCAAATGACACTGGCCCATTGTTGGAGAGAACATGCTGATTCAGACTTGATATTGGGTGAATTCTAGGGTTAGGAACACAGCTGCGAGCATAGGGGTGGCGTCAGTGCTGCCCACTCAGGGACCCCTTGAAAATGATTTCCTTATCTGAACGCACAGAGAATACGTAGGTGGTTGAAATGAGGAAGTGCCTGTGAAGGACACAGTGCCTTGTACATAGTTGGGTTCATTCTTTCTTTCATAGTTATTGGTATTAATAATTGTCTTTAGGAATTATTATTTATTCTTTCCATCGACATTATCCTTTCTTGGACTTAACCTGAAGGACAGTGACTGTATTTATTAACTCTATATTCTGTACCTTAGAGTTCCTCTAGCACATGAAAGTCATAGAAATGTGATGAATCAGCAATTGTTGTGATGTGGTTCTGGGTCCCTGAGGAAAGGGTGAACTAGCTAAACTTTGATCTTCCCTGATTGTTTGTCCCACTTATGACTTGGAATAATACTGCTCAAGAGTTGCTTTCATTATCTTGTCACCTTTGCAGGATGGGTTCTCTTTTCCTATGATAAGTAAATTTTGGAATAAGGTGCTTAAAAATCTCACAGTGAGTCTCACAATAAACAAATATTTTCAGAAGTTCCCTCTGAGCCTTTTTCCCTTTCTATAATATGAAAGGGTTGAGTTAGATTTAGTGTCCCAAGCCAGGCCATGGGTGGCTAAACTACATTCTCTGTCACAAACTCCAGCTGTGGGGAGGGTAAGAGGGGGACAGAGTTGAAAAGGGCAATTATGAAAGTAGAGGATGAAACAGTGGGCCAAGGATTGGAAAAACTGACAGGAAGAGAGTATGATGTCTACTATGTCCAGCCCTAGAAATTAAGACCTCTGTGTGAGCTCTAAATGTTGAAGTCTCAAAACTGTGTCTGTCTTTTAATCTGATGATTTAGTCCAGTATGAATGTCTCATTCATTCCAGTGTTTGTACTTGATGTCAACTCATGTACAGAATTAAATATTCCATTTATTAATTTATAAACTGTGATGACTAATTTTGTGTGTCAATATGACTAGGCCATGGTACCCAGTGTTTAGTGAAACATTAGTCTAGATGTTGCTCCAGAGGTATTTTTAGATGTGATTAACATTTATGTCAGTAGAATTTTCGTAAGCAAGTTGCCTACCCTCATAATGTGGGTGAGCCTCATTCATTCGGTCAAAGATTCCAAGAAAAAGGTCTCTGGAAGAAGAGGAAATTCTGTCTCCAGGCTGTCCTGTATGAAGAGGGCCCCCCAAAACATAGAATTATCTTTTGGAAGACAGACCCCTTGTATTACAGGCTCCCCTGCAAGGTAAGTGTTCCAGGAACCCATCGGCATCAGTGTACCAGCTAGCATTGTTATGAAAGGCTGTGTTGCCCAGTAGTGGCAAACAGGAAACTGGTTCTTACACCATGACAATGCATCTGCCCACACCATGCTGAGTGTTCAGCAGTTTTTGGCCAAAATCAGCATGACCTCCATGCCCCAACCTCCCTACTCACCTGCTCTCACCCAAGCAACCTTTTTTTGTTTCCCCAGATGGAAAAAGTCCTCAAGGGGAAACATTTTGCCAATTTAAAGGCTTGAAACAAAATGCTGCAGTATCACAACAAGGCATCAAGATTGTTTTGAGCAGGGGAAAAAGTGTCTTGGTATGTGTATTGCATCAAATGAAGAGTACTTTGAGGGTATATGAAGTGTAAACATGTAATAATAAATACATAATTTTTTATAAATAAATTGCTAGGTTTTGGGATCAACCCTTGTATGTTTTAGGTTTGCTAGATCTCACACTCACATGAACTAATTTCTTAAAACAAATCTCTATCTCTGTGTATACATTGGTGTTTCTCTGGAAGACCCAAACTAGTATAGAAACTATTTTTAAAAAAATACAGTCATTTCACCTCACTAGTAGTTTTTGCATTAGAAAGGGAAAACAAATTCATGTAAAATTATGTTATTGTTCCAAATAGAACTTCAAGCTCCCTGAGATAAAATAGCAAATCAGATGTTTCTTTTGAAGGGTCTACTTAGCTTAGCACTGATATAACAAATGATTAGCCCATGTTGATTGAATTATCCTTTCTTTGAAAGTTAAAACCCCTTGAAACTCTCGACTCAAGTTAATATTAGAATGAGAGTAACTATTAGGAAAAACAAGGTGTAGGATATACTGTGTAATCTCTCTGTGCTATCTTTGCAACTTCCTGTAGATCTGTAATCATTTTAAAGTAAAAAGCTTTTAAAAATTCAGGTTAAACTTCCAAAAAATGGAAAAATTTTTTTAAACTCTAAAATTGTTGACTGTTTTTTTTTTGTCTTTTTCTCTTCTCTCTCTTCACTGCAGCAAGGTACAGCCTTGGTATAAGCCAAGTAAGCAGCAGTTCTGTGCCCTCAGATTTAAGAAACACGAAAATGCCCTTATACATCATCTCATCTGCTTGTAAACACACTGCCACTCCTCATTATCTCACTCTTTATAAAACCAAAGCATTGGGCTTCAAAGGTGCGGCGAGCGGAACGGCTGCTGGGGAGTGAGATGGCTGGAGATGTGGGCCTTGCCAAAGAGATGGATGAGACTGTTGCTGAGTTTATCAAGAGGACCATCTTGAAAATCCCCATATCTGAAATGATGACCATCCTAAAAGCCTGGGATTTTTTTGTCTGAAAATCAGCTGCAGACCATAAATTTCCAGCAGAGAAAGGAATCTATTATCAGGCACTTGCTTCTGCTGTGTGAGGAAAAGTGTGCAAGCATCAATGATGCGGCCCTTTTAGACATCATTTGTACTCAAGTTCATAAGCACAAGAAAATTTGGGATTTTTTCACATGAATAAAGAACCAGGTGACAATGTTGATCTTTTTGATATGAAACATCCAAAAGTTTATTTAAGAAAGTTCTTCAGAGAGCATTAAAAAATGTGACAGTCAGCTTCAGAGAAACTGAAGAGAATGAGGTCTGGATTCGAGTTGCCTGGAGCACATCGTACACGAAGCCAAAGCAGTACAAACCAACTTACGTGGTGTATTACTCCCAGAAGCCCTTCGTCTTCACCTCCTCCAGGCTGACACACAGTATAACCTTGCTCTGACAATTGCTAGCAAACACCATGAGATTGTGAAAATGGACCCAAGAAGCCGCTATCTGGACTCTCTGAATGCTACTGTTTTTCAACAGTATAATCAGGTCTTCGAAATTCACAGCTCTATGGTACCACTACAGGAAAGATGGCTTGCACTAGATATAAATATAGATTCAAGGATCATTCATGAAAACAGAGTAGAAAAAGAGAGTACAAAGAATAACTCGAGACAGGTTAAGAGACTATCCTCAACCACAACTAGATTTTGCACAGTATAAGCTTGAAACGAAGTTCAAACGTGACTTAAATGGGGGCATCTTGGCTAAGAGGAAAGAACCCCTCTGGTGCCTAATAAAGTTCTCTGGCCCACATCTTTTGGATGCATTGAAATCCTTAGCCCCAGCTGGTATTGCAGATGTGCCCCTTTCTCCACTGCTCACTTGCATACCCAAGAAGAAAATGAACAATTTTAAAATTAGAGATAAGTAAGACACATGTGGTTTTATAAGCACGTCAGCTTCCTCACTGTACTACATGTGTATTGCAGCTAGCTGCTAATTGTGTAGTTTGTCTGTAAACCTGTATTTTAGAAGTTCGCCCTTGGTATTGAAAACTTAGATATGTTCATATAATTGATGGGACTGATTCTTTCCTCTTCCACGATGTGACCCCTCTCCCTCATATCCTGCTAAGTGTAGCAGTTGTGGCCATTTGCGATGTGACAGGATATGTATGTGGTACCATGCTTGGCCTTGAGGGCCTGAATGCTCTGAAGTTAAGCATATGGCTCCCTGCTTGAAACTGCTGGGCATTGTGTCTCTTGTCTTGTTAATCTCTCCTGCCTCTCCTTGATCCTGGTGAAGTCTGGTTCTAAATGCTGGTTCCCAGATATTTTTTCTTAAGCCTTGGATCACAGAAAGAAGCATTGAGAAACTACATCCTACTCAAAGGTTTTATTTTATTTTTTTTAGGAAAACCACAAAATTAGTCTATCCAAAGGGTAGAGTTGGGTCCACTAAATCAATTGTTACAGGAGAGTATGTATTCAATGATCCAGTTACACAAAATTATGTTCTTATTGTAAATATGATACTTTCATAATCTTTCTTGTCATATGTGTGGCATTCATACTGACCAATAGTATACTGACTTGTGAATAAAGATATTGAAAAACTAGAAAAAAATATAAATAAATAAATAAATAAATAAATAAAACCAAAGCATTATGTTATAGGAGAACTTGACATATTAGAAAGTTTAGACCTAACTAACTCATTCAGACTTTAGAGAACTCAAATTTTAGAAGATGGCTCAGAATGAGATATGCTCTAAATTGGTGAGATGTGAAATCCTACTGTCATGCAACAGATAATATATTAAAATACATTGACTCAAGTGTCAGTAAACTTTACAGCAGAGTTGAGTTAATCAGTTAAGTTTTTCTAGAATGCCAGCCCACCTCAAGGCCTTGAATATACTATTTTATGTATGTAGACAAATACTACATAGACAGATATTAATAGCTAAAAATTTAAGATAGCTCCCAACAATGCTCACCTGATATTCAAACTGTCATGTAGCTCTCTCCCACATTGTATCAGAGTTGGTCGTTGTAACCAATAGAAAACTGCAGAAATGATGGATGTAATGACAGGTATGTGATTCCCAAGACAACTTTGATATCGTTCTCTCTTGTTTAAATGTTCCTAAAGTATAACTCAAGTATAAGAAAATGTGCATATTTAAAGTATACATTTTGATGAGTTCGACAAATGTACACAGCTGTGAACTTCATCACCACAATCAAGATAAACATTGCCATCACCCCCAAAACTTTCTTTGTGACTCTTTGAAATCCAACTCTTCTCCACCCCCAACCATAAGCAATCTGCTCTCTATCACCACAGTACCCTACTGTTTGGATGCACCAGACCTACTTCCTCTGTGGAACATATGGTCCCTTTTCTGGATCCTTCCAGTCCCTGTCTTAGGTCTATAATCTTTGCTACTTCCTTATTTTGCTCAGATTAACTTTAACCTGAGCAGGGAACTGGCTTTGTGATTCTGAACCATCAGCAGTCTTGGATTGCTGTCTGCTGAGATGAGGCATAAGAGATGTGAGGAGAGAGTGATCACTTTTAACAAGGCTGTATGCTGTTACCAGCCAGCTAAGAGCAAGGCTTGTCTCTTTCCGGTAGGATTTTGGTAGGAGCCACAGGAAGTAACCAATACAACAATCAGAGTTCACCTGTCCATATGCTTACCAAGTGTGAGGCCTATTCTAAGTGCTTTATATATATCCAGTCTTTTAATTCTCACAATAATCCAGCTAGTTAGGTACTATTTTAATTACCATTGCCCCAGTGAGAAAGCTTACCTGAGATTTGGTAACTAGTCCTAGGTCAAACCGCTAGGAGATGGTAGACTTCAAACCTAGGTAATCTGACTTTAGAGTTCTTGTACTTGAGCCAGATTATGATAGTGTCTCCCACAATAGAGCAGCCTAGTCTTGTTCTGTCAGGTCCTCTGAAACTTCCACCTTGGTAAGTATAGGTCTGAATCCCAAAGAAACCACAATAACATTTGAATGATCTGTTTCATTATTCTGTCATAAAGATTACCCATCTCCCAGTCAGGGATGGAGGGAAAGTCACCCCACCTTGACACAACAATTCACATTTTAGGATCTTTTATTTCTAGCACTCTACTTCTGGGGACCAATGTCTTTTTCCATCAGGACTCTCTAGACTGTAAATGGCAGAGACCCAACTCAAATTAGCTTACAAGAAACATTTAAGGAACATATTGGCTCCCCTATGTGTAAAACCCCAACTCTCAGGATGCAGCCTGCCTCCCCAACCACCCTGATATCCAGATGAAAACCATTAACCTGCAGGCCAGGAGACAGAGCACAGTACTAAGGCCTGTTACTGGAGACCAATGCTGCTCAGGCACAGCCCAGGGCCAAGTACCCTCCTTCAGTAAAGATTTCTGATGTTGGTTTCCAGTTTCTAAAGTCCTGGATTACCTAAAATAAATGTAAATATGTTAATTTGCTAGGGATTCCATAACAAAGTATTACAGACTAGGTGGCTTGCACAACAGAAATTTATTTTCTCATAGTTCTGGAAGCTAGACGTTCAAGAACAAGGTGCCAGCAGGGTTGGTTTCACCAGAGGTCTCTCTCCTTGACTTGTAGATGGCCGTCTTCTTCCTGTTTTCACGTGGTCTTTCCTCTGTGTGCATCTGTGTCTTCATCTCCTCTTCTTATCAGGACATCAATCTTTTTGCTTTAGGGCCTACTGACATGCCCTCATTTAACCTTAATTACTTCTCTAGTGACCTTATCTCCAAATAGAGTATCATTCTGAAGTTCTGGGAGCTAAGACTTTAACATATGAATTTTAGGGGGACACAGTTCAGACCATAACTACAAACAAAAAACAAAGCTGTGTTTATTGCTTAGTTGTATAAGGGAGAGCTATGCTAATCTAATCCAGTCTCTGTAAGCAGAACAGAGAACTGATCTTATTAGGGTTCTGGGGAAGCAGGGAGTTCAGTGACTGGCAGAGAAGGTCAATGTCAGCTGAAGAATCATGGTTATTTGAGTAAGACTTCTGTAGATTTGTTGGCTTTAGTAGTGTGTTCCTTGAAGCAATCTATCCCCAGGTGACTTATTTCGTAGGCAAGGGCTGTTGCTGCTAGATTGGCCTCCAGAAGCATGCTTTCAGAAGTGAGTTTTTTATTGATCAAATAGATTTAAATCTGTTCTGTTAACATCTTGTTATCTAGGCTGCAGAATTGTCTTTGCTAGGATTGCGGAAACTTTTAAAAATTTACACTAGTGTCAAGAAGTAAGACATCAGAAATATTTAGTTGTTTGTATGTGAATAGCTTACACTTGGACATGAGACAAGATTCAAAGAAAAGGGAAAAACATGATTTATAAGGGTAAGGAGAGAGAGAAGAGGAAAGCACAGGCAGTCAGGGAACATTACATCTTGTTTGCACAATTTTTGGATCAATGAATTAGGTGGCATATAACCTGGATAGCTGTCCTTGGGTAGATAGACTGAGGGGATCAAAGAAAACAATTTTTAAATGGAATTTTGTTGTGGAGCACACACGACAAGTTGTGGCTTTCCCGGGTAATGTCTCCCTCTGTGTCTCTAAGAACACCTTCCTCAGCTAGGCTAGGTCGGCATTCTTCCCTCACCAGGATTCCTTGACAGCCACAGGGTTCCCAGGAAACACAGTGTGTAAAGAAGTTATGCTGTCAGAGAGCCACCAGCCTAAATGGCACAATCTCCGGGGCAGTTCTCAGGCCCTTATTGGTTCTAACAGTACAAGAAAGGGAAGATGAATCCTCACCTTTGCTCTTTCTTGTATGCAGAACTTAGGGAAACCAGAAGGGCAATTTATTTAATTTATTTAAATATATTGGATCACATCTGCACCAAAGGAGTACATATCGGGAGGCTGAGGCAGAAGGATCCCTTGAGCCCAGGAGTTCTCCAGCCTGTGTGACAGAGTGAGACCCTGTCTCTTAAAAAAAAAAAAAAAGAATGCATGTTATCAAGGGGGATGCCAGCAACTTTGGGTTGTCTCTTTTTGGGGGAGGGGATACATGTATTGTATACAGAAGAGTTGCATTTTATTGGTCAGGGCATTTTTTTCTTTTGTGCTGGGTCTTACTCTGTCACCCAGCTGGGTCTCACTCTGTCACCCAGGCCAATAACAAGATTGGTTTCAGTGGAATAGTGGGGACAAAAGACTTACTAGTATAAGTTGAAGACAGAATGAAGGTGATGATGTGGAAACAGTGCACACAGACAACTCTTGAATTTTATTTTAAAGGTCAGTAGAGAAAAATGAAACAATAGCTGGAGGGGAATTTGAGACTGAGACCAAAGAAATGTTTTTCCTTAAGATGAAACATAAATGTTTGTATGCTGACACAAATGTACAGAGAAAATATATCTATGATGAAGAAGAGAGGAAAAAATAATAATATGAGTAAAATTGCTATTATAATTAAGGTTCCAATTAAAATAACCAAGTTACAATTATGATGAGTTTTATAAAGTAAAAATAAAAAGCATCATATCATCTCAGACTCTTGGTTACATTTCAATTTAAACTAGTTGAACTAAAAAAATAAGAAAAATTTCACAGACACAAATATTAGCAGGGAGAATACAGGATGGGTCATAGAATTGGGAGACAAGCCTAAAAAACTAGGGCTCTAATGGTGACCATTCATCTTTCATCTCTGTTTGTATCTGCTTTTCTTGAGATGTTCCCTTTATTCTATCATAGTTCTTCCATGTGGCCAGTGAATTTGGTCACAAACTGCTTCCAGTCTGCATTCTCCCAAAGCAAGAGACAATCTTCCCCAACAGCACTAGCGAGTCCGTGGGAGGATGCTGAGTGGTTGGATGGGGTCATATGTCCACCCAAAAGTTATCAGTTAGGTTAGCGGCATGAAGATTCTTTGACTGACCAGGTCCTGGATGTATGTGCAACTATTCGCTGACTAGTGCTCACATACACCAGTCAGCTAATAGTTTTTCCCATACATGTCATTTTATTTATTTATTTATTTGTTTGTTTGTTTGTTTATTTATTTATTTTATTTTTTGAGTCAGAGTCTCACTCTGTCGCCCAGACTGGAGTGCAGTGGCCGCTCCCGGCCACCCCAGCCTCAACCTGCTGGGCTCCAGCGATCCTTCCGCCTCAGCCTTCCAAGTAGCTGGAACTACAGGCGCATGCTACCATGCCTGGCTAATTTTTGATTTTTATTATAGAGATGAGGTCTCGCCAAGTTGCCCAGGCGGGTCTTGAACCGGCGGGCTCAGGCAATCCACTCACCTCAGCCTCTCAAAGCATGGGATTACAGGTTGAGCCACTGAGCCCAGCTCATACATATCATTTTAAAAGTGCTCTCACTGGGCCAGACATGGTGGGTCACACCTGTAATGTCAGATTTTGAGAGACTGAGGCAGAAACATCGCTTAAGCCCAAGAGTTAGAGACCAGCCTAGGCAACATAGAGAGTACTCATCTCTATAAAAATAAAATTTTTTAAAAAAATTAGCTGGGCATGGCGGTGCATGCCTGTAGTCCCAGTTACTCAGAAGGTTGAAATGGAAGGACTGCCTGAGCCCAGGATGTCCCCATCCTGATAGATTCAATGGTCAGTGGACAGTCCTCACCATATTCAACCTCCAACAATTGACAGAGTTGGTCACTCCTTCATTCTTCAAACACTTTTTTTTTTTTTTACTTAGCTTTCAAGACAATACATTTAAAAAAATTTTCCTCTTATATTGTCAGCATTTGTCAGTGCTGGCTCCTCTCAGCCTCTGTTGCCCGCTTCTATTCCTCATTTGCCTAACTTTTAAATGCTGGAGGACCCCAGGATGCCCATGACCCTCTTCTCTTCCGGTCTATCTATTCACATGTCCTGGTGATCTCTTTGTATACCATCTGTGCTTTGATGAGTCTGAAACGTGTGTTTCTAGCATAATCTCTCCCATGAGTTCCAAGCACACATTCCTGCTAGTTGTCTAAGACTCAACTCCAATTTATAATGTCCAAAGCAAAACTCATGATTCCTACTGCTGAACTTTTCCAACCTTCGGTGTTTTCCCATCTCAGTAAATGACACTCCATTTGAATAGGACCTAGACCTCAGAATCATCCCTAATTTTCTTGTGGCCTCAGAACTGGCAACTAGAATCCAGTTCTGAGTAAAAAGATACACAATCCATAGTCTAAAAATGGCCAAACACCTCCTCAGGACTTATTCACAGTCAAGGAACCTCTTTTGCCACTCCCAAACATGACCTCAACAAGTCCCTCTCCCAACTCCAGCCTGTCAAGACAATTGTCAGAGATTTGTGAGAAATGAGAAAGTGAGTCAACAGCCTCAGGAAAGTGCTGGATTTTTTTCCTCCTTCTTTAAGTAGAGAGAAAGTGAGGGCTCCATCTCCAAGACAAGTGAAGGGAAGCTTATAGGGATTGAGGTACCTCAGAAGGAAGACAGGCTGTTCATTCTGCTGTCATCTCCTGCTTAGGCAGCAGACTCAAGCAGGAAAAAGAAAAAATAAAATGAGATGGTCAAATAGGCAGAGGGACCACAATGAGGCTGCCTATAAGACCATTATTAGATGAAGCAAGAATTCTAGAATTTTCCAGGAGCTAAGTTATGAGCAGTAACGAGACTAAAGCCACCACATCAAAAGACTGACAGCAGGTCAAAGGGACCCCAACAGTAAGACCAGAAGGGACGGAGCTGAGAGGTCAGAAGAGGTTGAACTGAATGAGATCTTCCCAAGGAGACAACTAGGCAGAAGGAAGGCTTCTCAAAATACTGATAAGGGCCTCTCAAAAGACAAAATTTGGATGTCCACTGCACAAAAGGCACCTACAATGGAGTGGGGAAAAGGGGAGAGGTTTACAATTGCACAATAGTTTAGTGAAAGTAATTTGTCTCTTTCCACGTTTCCTCTCCCAATCCCAAACTGGCCTGCATTTGGTGGCAGAGGAGATTGTGGGAAGAGGTGAATACTTAGATACAAATCTAACAAAATATGTAAAAGTCTATCTGAGAAAAACTACAAAGCTCTGATGAAAGATATCAAAGAAGAACTAAATAAATGGAGAGAAAAATCCATGTTCATGGATCAGAAGACTCGGTAGCCTCAAGATATTTCTTTACAATTTGATCTATTAGACTCAACACAATCCAAATTAAAACCCCAGCAAGGTATCTTGTGGGTATCGATAGCCTGATTCTAAAGTTTATACAGAAACAGGATATCACTCTGTCTTTCAGGTTGGAGTACAGCGGCATGATCATAGCTCACTGTAACCTCAAACTCCTGGGCTCAAGAGATCCTACTGCCTCAGCTTCCTGAGCAGCTAGCACTACAGATACTTGCCATTTCACCCAGCTAATTTATTTTTATTTTTATTTTTTTGTAGGGACAGGGTCTCAAACTCCCGGCCTCAAGCAATTCTCCTACCTCAGCCTCCCAAAGCACTGGAATTACAGATGTGAGTCACCAAATCTGACCAGTTAACTCAGTATTGAAATAAAAGAACAAAGTCAGAGGGCTGACGATACCAACTCCAAGGCTTATTATGAAGCTACACTAATCAAGACAGTACGATATTGGCAAAAGAATAGATAAATGGATCCATGTAACAGTATAGAGAGTCCATAAATAGACCTACATAAATCTAATCAGATGATCTTTGACAAAGTGGCAAAAGCAATAAAATGAAGCAAAAATAGTCTTTTCAACAAATGGTGTTGGAACAACTGGGCATCCACATACAAAAAAATTAATTAAGACACAGTCTAGATTATACATACTTCACAAAAATTAGCTCAAAATAAATCCTAGACCTAAATGTAAAACTATAAATGTAAAACTATAAATGTAAAACTGTAAAACTCCTAGAAGATAACACAGAAGAAAACTTAGATGACCTTGGGTATACCTATGACTTTTTAGATACAACACCAAAGGCACAATTCATGAAAAAATAATTGATAAGCTGGACTTCATTAAATTTAAAAGTGTCTGCTCTATGAAGGAAACTATCAAGAGAATAAGAAACAAGGCACTGGGAGAGAATATTTGCAAAAGACATACCTGATGCCATTACCTAAAATATAATAAGAATGCTTAAAACTCTATAAGAAAATGAACAATTCACTCAAAAAACAGGCAAAATATCTGAACAAACATCTCACTGAAGAAGATACATAGATATAAAAATGCTTTGCATCATATATCATTGAAGAACTACAAATTAAAACAATAATGAGATAACATTATCTGTGAGAATGAGACAGTCCACCTATGAAAATAGTCAAAATCCAAACTGCTGGCAACATCAAATTTGTGAATTTTCCTGTTTTTCTTCTATGATTTATTTATTTTTTTCTCTTTATTTCATTTTAAACATGTGGGGCACAAGTCAGGATTACATATACAATTGGTCTAGGTGCTGGTGAAGTTTGGGCCTTCTATTATTGATTTCTATACATGGCATAATTTTAATATTTTAAAATTTATTAATAATATTTTGTGGTCAACATGTGGTTTATCCTAGAGAAGTTTCCATGCGCACTTAAAAAGAATGTGTATTCCTCTGTTGTTGGCTAGAGCATTCTATACACCTCTGTTAGATCTAGTTGGTTTATAATGTTGTTCAAGTCCTCTATTTTTTCATTGAACTTTTGTCTAGATGTTCTATTTATTATTAATAATGGAATATTTGAATCTCTGACTATTATCACAGAACTATGTATTTCTCCCTTCAATTCTATTATATTTGCTTCACATATTTGGAGTTCCGTTGTTTGGGGTGTATATGTTTATAATTGTTATATCTTCCTCATGAATTGTCTTCTTAATTAAAATATAATGTTTTTCTTGTCTCTTGTAACAAGTTTCCTATGTAAAGTCTATTTTGTTTGATATTTAAATAGCCATTCAAGTTCTCTTTGGTTATATTTGCATGGAATGTCTTTTTTCTACTCTTTCACTTTCAATCTATGAGGAGAGGATCCCCCTCCCAAAAAAACTGAATTATTTTTCTAGACGGTGAGCCCCTTGTAGTACAGACTTTCCCAGCTATGTAAGTGTCCTAGGAATTCATTGGCCTCAATGTACCAGCTATTATTGTTAGGGGCTGTGTTCAGCTTCAGTTAATTTGTTTTATTTTGTTTTTTGAAGACTCTTTTACCCATTTCATGATTGGTGATTTATATGAACAACCTGCCCACACCACACTGAATGTTCAGCAGTTTTTGACCCCATGCCTTACCCTCCCTATTCATCCTGTCTTTCCCTAAGCAACCTTTTTTTGTTTCCCCAAATGAAAAAGTCCTCAAGGGGAAACATTTTGCCAATGTGGAAGAGGTGGGAAAAAAACGGCAGAAGCACTAGAAGGCATCAAAATCTACAAGTCCAAAAAAGTGTTTTGAGCAGTGGAAAAAGTGTCTTGATAGGTGTACTGCATCAAACGGAGAGGATTTTGAAGGTGACTGAAGTTTAAACATATAAGAATAAATACGCAATTTTTTATAAATAAATTTTGGTGTTTTGAAAGTCCCCCTGAGTGTGTCTTACCATTTAAAGTGAGCATCTTATAGACAGTATGATCATGTATTTGTTTTTCATTCTGCTAATCTCTTCCTATTTATTGGAGAGTTTAATTTATTGTACATTTAAATAAATTGCTTATAGGGAGAACTTTTGCCATTTTGCTGTTGGTTTTTTGTATACCTTATGCCTTTTTTGTCTTTGTGTTTAATCGATTTTTTTTGTAGTGCACCATTTGATGCCTTTTCACTTCTTCCTGTGTATATATTTTTTAGATATATTCTTTTTTTTTTTTTTTTTTTTTTTTTTTTGAGTTGGAGTCTCACTCTGTCGCCCAGACTGGAGTGCAGTGGCCGCTCCCGGCCACCGCAGCCTCGACCTGCTGGGCTCCGGCGATCCTTCCGCCTCAGCCTTCCAAGGAGCTG
>CAUYQG010121607.1:0-33739 GCA_963574415.1 Tarsius wallacei | reverse complement strand
ATAATAGAACTGTTTTGGTTGTGTTTGAATAAAGAATTCTTATTTTCGGTGGTCCACACTGAAATACTTATGTGTGAAGTGATATAATGTGCAGACAGGCAAGTGGGCAAAATTATAAATGAAGATGGTCCAGGAATTGATTATTAAGGGTCCACTTATGAGTGAGAACATGTGGTACTCAGTTATTTGTTTCTGTGATACGTCACTCCGTATTATAGACTCTAAGTCTGTCCAAGTTGCTGTGAAATTCATAATTTTGACCTTGTTTATGGCTGCATAATATTCCATCGTGTATATGTACCACATTTCTCCAGTAAGTTTTAATAAACCGATGTCTTTCCCTGCTAGACCTCCTAGTGACTTCTTTGGAATAGGTAAACTTCACACACAAGCATTCTCAGATTTGGAGTCACCACATTACAGCCCCCCAAGCCAAGGTCAAAGATGTTTGTTTTGCTGGATGTAGGGAAAGAAGGCTCCTGTGACCCACTTGAAGGTTATACGACTAATAAATGGAGACATCACAGAACCAAAGGTCACAGCATTCTGACTCATTCGCATTGAGAAAGGCCCATCTCTATTATCTCTATCAGTCCCTCATACTTCACCATTTTAAAATGGCAGTATCAAAACTAGAATTCCGAGGTCTAGGTTCCTTCACTTCCTAACACATAATAGACACCTCAGCCTCATGCCATTCCTGGACGGAGCTCAGAGTTCGTTCTCCTCTTTTTGAACCATCATTTCTGAAGCTTCACAGGGTATTGGATGCTATTAAATTAAAAAGCAGCTTCCATGGAAAATGACTGGATTAAATCCAGTTAACAGTTTTCTTGGTCATAGATTTTCTCAAAGTTATTAATACGTACTCTGTATGTAAGTCTCAAAGAAGGGCACAGGCAGTAGACAGCATTTCTCAAATTTATTTGGTCAATTTATTTATTTTTTTCCAGAACATCTTGAGGAAGAGGTATTCTGAGGAAAGTCTTTGGGAAATGTTAGTTAGTCTGAATGATGTATCATCTTCCCAGCAAATGATGGTTTGTGAAGTGCCTCCAATTCTAAATGTCCTGGCTGTGCTGTTAATACCACACTGACCTGGCTGCATCATCTGGGCAACTTTTCAGAGAATACTGATGCCTGCATCCTCTTCAGATTTAAGAGTCAGATTTAATTGGCAGGTGTGGGCACAGGCATTGTAGAAAAGCCTCTGCAGGTTATTCTAATTGAGCCTTGACCTAAAAAAAAACAAAAAGTCTGTTTCTCGTTCATTTGCTCCATACTATAGATGTGACTAGTGAGTTGCTTGCTTTATCCTCTCTGATGTTCATCTGTCAGAAGTTAGCCTTTACATGTTTTCAGTTAGCACTTAAACCAAGCTAATTAAAGGTACTTCAGGTCCTAAAACTCTGCCTCCAAAACTGTCTGATCATCAAAATTAACTAGAACAATTTGAAAAAAAATGCATATTCCTGAGCCTCAACTTTGAATATCCTGATCCAATAGGTCAATGGTAGAATACCAGGAAATCTACATTTTTTTCAAGGTTCTCAGGGTGATTAGCCAGCTTTGGGAACCTCCAGCCCACTCAGCACCTTTCCCCAACACCTTTCCATCCTTTCCATCCTTGCCTCCATAAGATTACCAGAAAGCAAAATAATTCTAATCTGGGTAATTTTCAACAAGGAAGCATTATAGTCTTGAAACTACAGACTCTTATTGCATAACTCTGAACTTTAAAAAATTTTAAGTAATATTATCTCCCAATGTTGTCAGTAGGAAACATTTGTGACCGGTGCCTCTTAATAATCATATAAAGTTGAAGACACAAGCCGGGTTCGGTGGCTCAGCCTGTAATCCCACGCTTTGGGAGGCTGAGGTGAGTGGATTGCCTGAGCCCGCAGGTTCGAGACCCGCCTAGGCAACTTGGCGAGACCTCATCTCTACGAGAAATCAAAAATTAGCTGGGCGTGGTAGCGCACGCCTGTAGTTCCAGCTACTTGGAAGGCTGAGGCGGAAGGATTGCCGGATCCCAGCAGGTCGAGGCTGCAGTGGCCAGGAGCTGACACTGCACTCCAGTCTGGGCGACAGAGTGAGACTCCAACTTAAAAAAAAAAAAAGAAAAGAAAAGTTGAAGACACAATATTTTGGTAAATTTAGGGGACTAAACAATGGCCAAGAAATGCTATGATTTTCATCATCTTTTTCTTGCTAATAACTATGTAAATACAAATGACCCTTGAACAACATGGGTTTGAACTTTAAGGGCCCACTTATATGTGAGTTTTTTTTTCCAACTAAATGCAGATCAAAAATATCATATTTGAGGGATACCAAACCTGTGTATACAAAGGACTGACTTTTGTATACATGCGTTCTGCAAGGCAGACTGTGCGACTTGAGTATGCATAGATTTGGGTATATGCAGGGAATCCAATCCACTCCATATACTAATCTACTGTTTATACCAAGGGGAGACTGCAAATGTTAAACTAGTCTTTTTTTTTTTTTTTTTTGAATTGGAGTCTCACTCTGTCGCCCAGACTGGAGCGCAGTGGCCGCTCCCGGCCACCGCAGCCTCGACCTGCTGGGCTCCGGCGATCCTTCTGCCTCAGCCTTCCAAGTAACTGGAACTACAGGCGCGTGCTACCACACCCGGCTAATTTTTTGATTTATTGTAGATGTTAAACTAGTCTTAAGTCAGAAGACAGTTGACTCAGGAAACTAATTTATTTGGAAAATGCGTAGCCCTGGCCCAAAAGGAAGTAACAGACGCAATACCAGTAATTACAGTATTATAAATAAGAGTTTCCCGAGTGCTATGAACCAAGTTCATAAGAGTTTCTAATTCAGACTGAGGGACAAGGTCAGGAAGGGCTTTCTCAAGCAACTGATATTTGAGTTGAGTTTTTAGCACACGCAGGAGTTAGTTTGATGGAAAGGAAAGGGCTAGATAGCATTACGGGCACTGCACGGCCAAAGGTTTGGAGGCAAGAAAAGATAACGACACAGTGGAGGGAAAACTAGTAGAACTTGATTCTTCCATGCCTTGATATTTTCATCCATAAAAGGGAATAACAATGGTACCTACCTGATAGGGAAGCTGTAAAGATTAGTTTATATACTTAGAGTGTTTAAAACAATGCCTGCCAAGTACTAAGTGCTTAATTAATGTTAGCTAATGTTATCTATTATGCATTCTACATGGTAACAAAATGAGTGGGGGAAAGATACAAATAGGTAATTCAAAGGTCATTTTAATGAAAGTTTCTCATCAAAATCTTCAGGGACCGATGCTCTTAAAAACAAAAACCAACTGCTAGATCCAGCTCTGAACAGCAGGGGAAAGAAGTGGCGGTCGGTGCCATTTTTAAAAATTGAACTTTTTCCCCCAAGAAAGACATGTCTGTGTGAGAGTTCAGATAGGATTCGCAGCACAAAAATGACATTTTATGTGCCTCTGATCTCCTGTGCCTAAAGAATGCAGGTTCATGTTAGAGCGTGCAGCTGGGTCTTTTCCTTCCCCGTTTGGGAGGGGAGGGGAGGAGAGGGAAGAGGCCAGGGCTATTTGTGCACAGGCAGCAATTATACTCTGAAACCCAGAGCCTGACAGTCGCTGCTCCTGGGCAATCGACACCGCTTCCTGCCGCTGGCTGCTGAATGCCACAGAGGTGATGGAAACTGAAGGGAGCGAGCGAACAGGTGGTAATTATGACTGACACAGTGTCGGCCTGCGCAGACATGGAACCACGGAACAAAACACGCAGTTAGCTAACAAGAGATCCGTGGAAGGTTTTTTTCTGGCACCGTGTCTCCTGTCTGACACTTCTGAAATTGGAGAGAGGGAGGGGGAGGCCTTGGAAGCCTCGGTATTCAGAGGTATAATAGGCCAGCTGAGCTGAAGGGAGAATGCTTAACATTTGTTCCTTTTGCAGCGATTATATCAGTCACTGTTTTCATGTTGATTTGTCCACGGTGCTCTTTGCTGGCAATTTTTTTCCTTTTGAAAATGTGTCCCTTGGATCCTTTCTTTGATACAGTGCAGCTTTCACACACACCTAGCATTTTGAGCAATTTTCGAACTGTTCATGGATGTCCAGACATGACAGTTCACACTGTATACAAAAGAGGCTTGATACTACAGACCATCTTTTTCTCCCTCTGCCTTGAAGTTCCCATGGGCATACTTTATTCCATTCTGAAGATAAAGAAAAGAAATATTGGGGTGTGGTCTCCCATCAGTACTTCTGTTGATTCTTGTAAAGTTAGTGGACGTCACCTCAAGGCATGTCAACAGCTAAGTCTGAAAAAATACAGTAACAAATTCTATGAAATCCAATAAGTGCATATGAAGATTATTATACCAGATTCCTTCCCCATGCTAGTTTTCCTTCAAAGGTGTCTTGGTCATCTCATTCCATGTACTTGTCTATCTGGCTAGGACAATCCTAAGCCTTCATGTGCTGGTCTAGAATCTACATGACTTAACGTCTGCTTGAATGCCAGGCTTCCACTACAGCATGCTCACATGCTGAAGAAAAGCGTTTCTGTTTTTTTTTAAAGAACACAGACGTATTAATAGTTCCCTCTACATGGCAACATGGCATTAAACAATTGCTCGGAGGAAGAATGAATGTGTCCTTGTGCGTGAGCGATAGTTAATTTATTAACTAATTAACAATAGTCAATTTGTTAGGACTCAAAAGTGTATTGCTTTTTGGTCCTGTCTTGAGAATAATTTGTTAAAAAGCTACCTGAAATAATTAGTATATGTTTTGTCCCAATAATTTCAACATGTAAAATATTATTTAATTTCTTTCCAATTTAGTTTGGGACTTTCCATCCTGTGTCTACATTACCTTAAGGTTAAAAAAAAAAAAGACATATTGACAGCTCTTTGTAGGATAGTGAGTAGTGGTGGCAAAGAAGGCCACATTAATCCGTGGCTGGTAAGTAGTTTGCAGATCCATCTAAATTAGGCTTTAATTTCTTCCTGTGAGTTGCAAGCACCAAAATGTTTCTAGAACACATCCCTTGGATTATTTTTTTCTCTAGGTGCTTATTTATGGGGCAGTGTTTCACTGAATCTCCCCTTCCCTCTTTCTTTTCTTTTTAGGATTCTTCATTTTCTATCCACCAACTCTCAGCATATTTTCAAACTTTTTCTTCAACATTTTTGCTTTATTCTCTCTTAATCAAGTTCATTATTTATCTTCTATCGCTTGTGTAAACACCACCACAACTTCAACTTAAACCAGACATACAGACTGGTCTTTAACTGGATATATTCCCTTTATCTCAGATATATATGTGTCAAAAAAGTTCTTCTCATGTCCCAATTATCACTCCTAACTGAAACTAGTTCTGTCTGTTGATTATGCTGTTTTCCCATATTATTTCAAGCTTACTACCACTAGCATTGCTTTGATTCTTTCTTTTGATTCTTCTTTTCTTGCTGCATCTGAGATTTGTAGCTTGAAAGAAGCCTAGGAATGGAGACCAATACTCCTACAACTGAGAAAGCTGCAGCTCAAATAAAGTCAATTGTCAAAGAATGCCCCAGTCCTCGCAGACCTAGCAGTAGAACTGGGACGCATTCGTCCATGTAACAAGCATTTTTAGAACACATGCAGTGGGCCAGGAGCTGTTCTAGGTGTGACTACAAATAGGAATATAAATCCCTGGCCTTTCAGTGCTGAGGGACTAGTTCAGGAGCTCAGTCATAACCAGATAACTAAAGGATAATTTGTATAAAGACAGCAATGAAGTGGACAGGGAATTAAGAGCGGTCTAAGCAAGAACATCTCATGGTGGGAGAAGGAGAAAGGCCAAGAGAGAGGCGGGAACTTACCTTTCTCTTTCCTCTGACCTATCCCTCATGCCTCAGCTAGTCAAATCATCCTAGTACAATACTATGAATGTGACAGTTCCAAAATTTCTCAGGAACAATTGGTATAGGTGAAGTCAGAAGATTTCTATAACTAACCATGTCTTTATTTTTACTGTATCTATATTTTGGGATGACTTGAAGTTGCATTTCATATAGCTGTTTTATTGAACAAGCTCAATTCTGTATAATGCAAAAAGAAACCAACCTTGAATTTACTATCACATTTCTTCCAAACAAATTCTTTGGGCTTACTCTTCCTGATCTTGAATGAACTGTCCATCTCTCTTTTGGAGTCAAGTTGCCCCTTCGGGTGGCCCTGTTGAATAAGACACCTTTTAAGATGACTCCAGTATGGCTCCTTTTGTTGGGCCCTTGTTTTATCGGGAGATGGGCTCCCTGCCTTGCCACTGGGGGCGCACCTCTCACTGGAAACTCAGGCCTTGCTTTCTTGTCCCAGCTTCTGCCAGCAGGCAGCTTTACAAAGTCCTTGAGTGCCCCAAAGTCCTTGAATGCCCCAAACTCCAGAAGACATGGCAAGTTCCCTGCTTATTCTCTTGAAGCTCTCTCCTTGAGTTGGCCTCAGAAAAGGGGACACCTGTCTTCCCACTACCAGGGGTAGTAGAGGATGCATAACACACTGATGCCGGGCTTGGTGGCTCAGCCTGTAATCTCGTGCTTTGGGAGGCTGAGGTGAGTGGATTGCCTGAGCCCACGGGTTCAAGACCTGCCTGGGCAACTTGGCGAGACCTCATTTCTACACTAAATCAAAAAATTAGCCAGGCGTGGTAGTGCGTGCCTGTAGTTCCAGCTACTTGGAAGGCTGAGGCGGAAGGATCACTGGAGCCCAGCAGGTCGAGGCTGCGGTGGCCGGGGGCATGCCACTGCACTCCAGTCTGGGCGACAGAGTAAGACTCCAATGCAAAAAATAAAAATAAAAAACACTGACTACTAGCTCCAAGCAGTTCTGGTGGTCACCCAGAACCTTTTTGGGTGAAAAAGGCTCTCCCACACCTTTTTCTGAAAGGCTGGAATCACGAATCCCTAGCATGCTGCAGATGGTCTTGTGTGGAGCTTTAGACTGGGAGACACTTGACACCTATCATACCAGCTTTTGAGGCCTCACTGGAATGAGACAGAGACCTCAAGGTGAATCACATTTAGCGTCTTATCATATAAGACGAAATCTAGTCTAACCAGAAGAGGCGTAGGAGACCTCTACTTTTACCTGTTATTTGGGGTGATGTGGTGGGACAAGATCATGCTGAGGGGAGGCAAAGCGCTCTCCCCCTTCCACCACCAGACAGCCCTGGGCATGTGACTCACCTTCAGTTCTATAACTCACCTGGTGAGAAAAGCACAATGCGCTTTCCTTCTCAAGAATAAAGTTTTGGGAGCAATTTTTTTTTTTTTTTTTTTGCCAAATTGTACAGGCCTAACCAGACTTAACATCCAACTTTATTCCCTCTCTTCTCCTTTTGTTGAACTGAATCTTGTATAAATTGGCCAAATGTGCATAATAGTATCCTTCAAGATTCCTACCTCTGTGCCAAGTCCTCAGACTCACAATAAGGACCATTTTCTAATAAGTTAATAAGGGATAGATAAAATGCTTTTATTCAAACTAGTAGTCACCAAATTTCAAGAACTAGCATCATGGATTTGAATAGGATTTTTTATTGAACATTTATAGATCCAGTCATTCAAAAATAGAAATTTCCTGGGAAATATTTGGGAGTCAAAACTCTCAGCAGTGGGGTTCCAAGGTGACACCTATGGCCTATACAGAAAGAATATGCCAATAACTGGCTTAATTAGGTAGATCTCTTTGCATCACTCATGTATAGAGAATTTCAAAACAGATCAATGAGAGACCCGACTTCTTACTTTGTTCCATGATTTTGAAGCACATGAGAAATGGGCCACAAAAAACACTGAAGTTGAGATATTGGAGTGGAATTCTAATTCTCTGCATCAAGGAGACATATCCTAGACTTAAAGCTATTAAGAAGACAGTTGAGACAAAAAAGAGTTTATGTCCCTTGAGTTCTGAAATTCAAACCATATATGAAACAGGCTAAATCTCACACCATAGAAAGTTACGAAAAGGCCTTAGACAAACATTTTTAATTCAGGAGAGCCCATAATAAATCGATGTGAGAATATAGAACAGTAGCTCCTGGTGTGCCACGGGCCCTCTGCCCCGGCCCTGACAGCCGGGGTTGCACACAAATGCCCCCATCGGCTTTTCCGCCAGGCTAGCGGAATTCACCCGCACACCATGCAGTCCATTATCCTGTGTTCCTCACACAACTTGGCTCACATGTTCTAAGAAAAGGAACTTTAAAGTGCATAAGTCAAGGCTAGAAAAGTTTCTCAAACATCAAATGGACATCTTTCTCAACTCAAAGAATCAAATATAAATGATAACCCAGAGGAAATTCCCTTTTAACCGGAAAAGTTAGAGAAAACATTCTGTCAGTTTTCATTGCCTGGTTTCTTACTACCCCCAAACATTTCAAAAATTATTTAGATTCTCTGGGGAAAGAAGCCACTCACTACATTTGCTTAGTACTAATGAAACTTACGTTTCTATTTTTCTCTAACAGGGAGAGAACCATCTTTGGTTAAACAACTGGGGAAGGGAGAGTGTGCTCATAGTTCTGGTTGAAGAGACATTTGAGTAGAGTTAAACAAGTCAGACAAACATCATGACACCATAGAAATAGAAGTCTTGGAGAGTCACTTCATCTGCATCTAAGTGTCTGTGTTTGCTGTGGCACATCTGAAGTTGGCTGGCCAGTTGGAGCTTTCTGTTTCAAACACACCTGCAAAATCACGATGTCTGTCTACCAAAGGCTATAGATATTATTAAATAAATAATCTTTTTGAACATGTCTGACTCTCTGTTGTAGATACCTTATTGAAATTAGCATTCCTTCATGTGTGGGTGGATTGTACATTTGTAGGTGAACCCTACTTCACCTGGGCTTTTGTCTACCCCACTGATTCTCAAACTGGCTGCACATTATAACTATTTGGGAAGATTTTTAAAACGACTTTTGCCCACACCGCCCTCCAGACCAATTAAATGAGATTCTCTGGTAGTGGGATTTAGTCATTGCTATGTCTTCAAAATGCCCCCAAGTGAATCAGATGTGCAGTCAAAGCTGAGACCCGCTGACAGTCTCTCCAAGCACTTTCTCTACAATGTAATTTATTAGTATATTTGTTCCCCACTTTCTGGTAGCCACACGAAGTGCCTAAAATGTGATTAGTCTTAATTGCCACACACTAGAATGCGTTTTATGTACAAAATATGCTTCGGATTTCGAAAACAATATGAAAAAATAATGTAAGACAGCTCATTAATAATTTGTTCAATGACTCTATGTTGAAATGATGATATTTTTATATTTCAGGGTAAACAAAATGTATTATTATAATTCATGTTATTTTTTCCTTTTTACTTCCCTATGAGACTACAAGAAAATTTAATATCACCTAGGTGGCTCCTGTTATATTTCTACTGGACAGCACTACAAGGCCCTAGATCAGTAGATTCTTAACGTAGGATGCCTAGACTGGAAGTATCAGCATCACCCGGGAACTTATCAGAAATGCAAATCTTAGGCACAAACCTAGACCTACTGTGTCTAAGATTCTGAGGGTGGGTGCAGTACTCTTAGCAAGCCTTCTGGGTGATTCTGATATAAGTTAAATTTGAGAACCACGGTCCTAGATTGTCGGCCTCTTCAACTGAGTCTCCTTGTTCTCTCACAATTGCTCTACAATTTATTTGGGAATGAAATGCCAAGTGACTCTCTTTGCAGACCCTGTTGTGACATTAGAGACAAGGGACCATTGTACCTAAGAGCAGTTTCTTCTTTATAAATATAAGAAAAACATTTATTGAACTAAAAAATAAAAGATGCAAAATTGCATTTTAAATAAACTATTATTAGACTTTTGCTATCCTTGAATTTATGTTTATAATTTTTATATTATCTACCTAACTTTTTTAGAACCTGTTACATATCAAGAACTTTTGTATGCGAAAACATTAAAAAAGAAAATATGTACTGTAACATTTGTGTAGCATTTGATAAATAATCAGAAAAGTGTGGGTTGTTTTTGTTCTGAAGATGACACCCTCAGTCCATGACTTATTTACTTGATCCCTGATCTATATATTTACGCTCATAAGCTCTTTCTGGTTCCTCCAGAGCATGTTAAATCTCATCTATCAACCCTTTTTGTCATCTCTCTTTCAAAAAAAAAAAAAGAGAGAGAAAATGATTCAAGGTCAAGCTGCTCCCTCATCACAAGCAGTTTAACCTAATTTGCCTGAAAGGAGATTTGAATTCTCAAAAATAAGCCTAAATTGGAAGCTAGCAAATTAAACACTGACATTCAGTGAAAGCTGAGAGCTGTGTCCTTCTGAAATGAAAGAACAGGTATGCTGAGCATCTCTGGAAGCTCTCAGGGCACAGGAGGCCACCAGGCATTAATCACCAAGTGCTCTGCTGTGGTGTGAGGAGTCTGTCTCTTGGGTACTCTATTGGGATCAGAAGTAGCTGGTCTACTGATGGAGGTGGACAGCACAACAGGCCCAAGGTGAAGTTCCCCTAAGTGAGGGAAGATAAAAGATAAAATTCACTACTCCAGACTTTTATCTAGATCATGTTGCCAGGAATATGCCCCATGCAAATTAATCTGAAAACAATAGATATGAATTTTTGGTTCTATACCATAAGCAAGATATAAATGTGGCAGAAACCAACAGAATGACAAGGAGTCCCTGGTCATTGCTCTACCCATCAAAATCTATGGGAGTTGTGACTACAAAAAGACAGGTCATGAAAATTCAGCCACAAAAAAGGAAAAACCATTTCACCTGAGTCAAATAAAAATGACATCATCTTCACTAAGTATAAAACACCATTGACATCGCTTTAGTTCTTTTTTTATTTTTTTGGTTTTTTTTTTTTTTTGAGTCGGAATCTCACTCTGTCGCCCAGACTGGAGTGCAGTGGCACACTCCTGGCCACCACAGCCTCTACCTGCTGGGCTCCAGCGATCCTTCCGCCTCAACCTTCCAAGTAGCCGGAACTACAGGCGGGCGCTACCATGCCCAGCTAATTTTTGATTTATTGTAGAGACAAGGTCTCACCAAGTTGCCCAGGCGGGTCTTGAACCTGCGGGCTCAGGCAATCCACTAGCCTCAGCCTCCCTAAGTGCTGGGATTACAGGCTGAGCCACCAAGCCCGGCCTATTTTTAATTTTTTTTAAAATCAGAGTCTCACTCTGTCACCCAGGCTGGAGTGCAATAGCACTATCACAGCTCACCACAACCTCCAAATCCTATGATTTCCCACCTCAACCCCTGAGTAGCTGGGATTACAGATGCACGCCACCATGCCTGGTTAATTTTAAAATTTTTTATGTAGAGACAATATCTCACTATATTGCCCAGGCTGATCTCCAACTCCTGGGCTCAAGCAATTCTCCTGGTCTCAGCCTCTCACAATGCCAGGATTACAGGTATGAGCCACTGCACCTGGCCTGTTTTAATTTTTTAAAAAATTCTTTAGAATTTAGCTAAGCAATGTAGAGTAAAAGTTAAAACTCATCATCCTGAATCAGCCTGCCCTGAGTCTGAGACCTAGTTCTGAAACTTACAAATTGTAGGACCTTTGAGAACTTGACTTCTTTGAGTGTCAGTTTCCTCACTTGTAAGATGGTCTTGCCACCATGCACCCCATGGAACTGTTGAACTGTCGACAGAATTAAAAGAGATGATTTTTTTAGATGCTTAATCTAGCACTCAGCACAAGGAAACATTCAATCAATGGTAGTTATGACTTTAATAGCCATTTCTGTCATCAATATACTTCCCGTTGCCATTTCTAAAGTACACAGGTTTACACATATCTAAGAAGGAGTTGCTATTTCAAAAATGTTTACTGTGTGGGAGGCACTCTGTTGATGCTATTTCACCCTTACAACACAAGTAAAAAGTAGGCACAACTCTCTGCCTTTTACAGGTGAGAAAAGAAGGCTCAAGAATCTTTAACAACCTGCCCGAGATCACATGGTAGGAAGAGAGAGAAAGCCAGAATTTATATCCAAATCTAGTTGGCCAAAAATGTGGTCTTTTCACTGTACCATGTGCTCTACTTAAAATCCTTATCATTGAGGAAGAAAAAAAATCCAACTATGGCTTTTTCGGGGGAGGGGATATTTTTCAATTTTCATAGATAGTTTATTTTTAACCAGAATGAGTAGAAGTGCATCATGTGTAGGAATTAGTAAAGTTGTTTTTTTTTTTTTCCTTTTTTTTTTTTTTTTAGGCACTCTGAAAATGAAGGCCATTAAACTCTGGGCTAATATTGGGTTCCATTCAATAGCAACAGGAAAACTAGTTCTTGAGAGATATGAGATATCAGACCAGATGCCCAGTTACATATACATTTAATTTTAACAAATAGTTTTTCAAAACTATAGGATTTTCTATATTTATTAAAAAAAATCTGGCACATGAGAAAATATCAAATTGTGCTATTCCACCTCCATATGTGCCAGTTATCTATAAATATAGAAATGCAATAATTATCACTAAAACTGTTACTTGTTAAATTTTTAAAAACAGATAAATTATGAATATGGATTTGCAAAGTAGTTTCAGGAGTTAAGAAATGGATAAGGCGCTAGAATCACCGAGTCTTTAACTCACAGGGGACCCTGAAAGACACCCAGTCCAGATGCAATGTTTGAATCTACTCTACCAACTGGTTTTTAAGCCTCTGCTTAAACACCTCCAGTGACAGCAATCTCACTACCTGTAAAGATTCTCATTTGCTATTGGATTATCCTATTTGCTGACAAAGCCTTCCTCTTGTATATGCAAAGCCAGCTAATACTAATGCTACCACACGTGGAGCCACCACAATATGGCAAGCATCCTATAAGCAGCATTTGATTTCTTACCTCGTAGACTCTTTAATACAACCTTATCAAATACTCACCTGTTCACATGAGACACATTAATCAAGGTGCCAAATATGCCACAGATAATAAGTGGCCTGTTGTCTGCCTTGTTCCAAGGCTTGTGCTGTTTCCTCTGCCGAGCAAATCTTGCTGGTGACGTAGGAGCCAGTATGAAATACGAAGTCAGAATAAAACAAGTTCAATCCTGTTTGCACAGAACACCTTCTCAAACACGTGATAGACACCCACCATGTCTCCATAAATATAGTCTTCTCCGGGTTAAACATCCCTAATCCATCATCATTTTGTACACATGATAAAATTTTGTGTTTCTTCGCCTTTTTTGGAAATGCTTCTATTTCTAATTTGCCAATGTTTGTTTGCAGGCATGATGATCAGAACCAGATATGACACTCCAGGAATGACCCGGAGAACAAAAAATAGACAGAGCCATTGTGTCCTCACTCCAGATACGTCTAGCTTTTAGTGACAATCTCAAGTGTCTGTCAAATCCTAATATCTTCAGAGTCAACAAACCCCCAAATCTTTCTTGTTTTTGATGCTCCATCTAACATGTCATCTCATTCCAAAAACATTGCCTTACCTTGTGATATACACGAGAGATGACTGTTTTTTATATACTTGCTTCCTTGGCTACAACAATTTGGCCTAGAGTAGTAATTGACCTTGGTCAATTAAAATCCATTCCAGACCAGGCTCAGTCGCTCAGCCTCTCAGCCTGTAATCCCAGCACTTTGGGAGGCCGAGGCAAGTGGATTGCCTGAGTCCGCCGGTTCGAGACCCACCCGGGCAACTTGGCGAGACCTTGTCTCTACAATAAATTAAAAACTAGCCAGACATGGTAGCGCACACCTGTAGTTCCGGCTACTTGGAAGGCTGAGACGGAAGGATAACTGGAGCCCAGCAAGTTGAGGCTGCGGTGGGCGGGAGCGTGCCACTGCATTCCAGTCTGGGCGACAGAGTGAGACTCCAACTCAAAAAATAATAATAATTTTTTTTTCCAGAAATTTTTTTAAACTAAGGCAAGAAAATTATTTCCTTTATTCTGACTAAATTAGAAATGTGTGGATCTTGGAATTGTTTGGAGGCCAGGCCAGAGTTTTCTCTTATAGAGAAAACTAAAAAATACACAAGAATGAGACACATTGAGAGAGTCCCAGCAGCATACAAGTCCTGAAGCCACCATGATTTAATGTTTACAAGAACCAAAACCTCCTGCTTGTGTCTAAAAAAAAAAAAAGTTTCTACCACTTATAACCCCAGGAGTCCTGACTAATTCACTGCTATCATGCCTTGGCTTGATAACTAGGTGGCAAGTTGGATCCAAATGCTAGACCTGACATCTATTTAATATTCTCAGGTTCAGGCTATGTTTCCAGTTTATAAAAATATTTTGGCATCCTAATTTTGCCAACTTTTCCAGCTTCATGTCATCTAGAAATCTGATCGTTAGTTAGCAGACTCCTTGTCCAGGTAATTTATAAAACTATAATGTAGGGCAAGGTTGTAGGACAAGCTTTAAGTCAACTATGAGACTCCTCCATCAAAATTGAATTAGTCTATCCATCAACAATATTCCTATGGCTTAACTCTTCAGTCAATAACTGAGTTCTACTGTAGTTGAACATTCCTACGGTTAGTCTATAATACCAGTTCCCGGGACCCAAACACAATCTTTCTTCTCTATGATCCAGTATTCCCATCACTGAAGTACCTTCCAGGATTGTAAAATATAATGGAAACAAATGACAATGCAATTTATAATCATCAAGCATTGAGTTGAATAGAGAGAGGGGGGAAATCTTAAGACTTGGAGAAATCATCTTGTTCTTTATAGATGAAAAAACTGAGCTTAAGGGACCTGGTTATTGCGTTCAGTTTATTAAGTATTTTTTTGAGCTTTTTCAAAAAAACCCACTAAATCATTTATATGACGATTTAAAATAATTTTCAGTATCTCTTTAACTAATTAGCTTTTTTTTTTCCTATTCAGCTTGTGCTTTTTTCAATAAAAGAAAATGCTTTCTCTTTAATAATGCTATTAATAGAACCAGAGTTGACCTATGCGATGGATTACCTGGGAGTGATGGAGGGTATATTGAAAGTGGGGAAAAGGTAAAAGTATAAGAAATAACCAACAATAAACTTTATACATTTCAAAATTGTACTGTTTGCTTTCTCTGGGGTTTGCCTCCATGGTCAGGAGAAAATGAATGGGCTTTGCAGATAAATAAGTTTGGGTATAAACCACACCACTTTTCCATCTGAATGTTGGTGCAATAATGCTACTTCACAGGGTTGTGAGACATAAATGCTTATAGTGTCTAAAGAATAGTTCCCAGTGCCAGGCACTTAGTAGTTTCTCAATTTATGTTAGGTCCCTTTCCTCCCAATTTTATTTATTCTTCTGATAATATGTAAAAAGTATTTAAAAATCCACATTCACTTTGGATAAATAGACACAATTTTCAAAAATTAAAAGTGGTATGCACATGCCATAAAACATTTTACAATCATAAAGAGGAAGAAAATTCTGACACATGCTACAACATGAATGAAATTTGAGGACATGGCTGTAAGTGAAATAAGCCAGACACAAAATTACAAATACTTTATGGGTCCACTTATAAGAGATATCTAGAGCAGTTAAATTCATAGAGACAGAAAGTTGAAGGGTGGTTGCTAGGGGCTGGGGGAAGGTAAAATGGGAAGTTATAGTTTAATGGATACAGAGTTTCAGTTTGGGAAGATGAAAATGATCTGGAGATGATTGGTGTTGATGGTTGCACAACAATGTGAATGTACTTACCACTAAACTATACACTTAGAAATATTTAAAATGGTGAATTTTATGTTACATACACACACACACACACACACACACACACACATATCTTACTGCAATACAAAATTTAAAATGATCATTTTAAAAAATTACTCTTTGTGGGGTTTGTTGATAACTGTCAATTATGAATTAAAAATTTAACCTGAGGATTTCCAAGCCATTTATTTCCCCATCTATAAGATAGCAGAAAGCCCTATGGGAGCCTTGCAGTACATCCTTTTGGCTGGAACAGGGCACAGCATGAATGCAGAGGCAGGGCCTGCTTTGAAGAACTGGTGGCTTCATCTATGTCCAAGAGCCTGCAATTTGCTACAGCCTACAGAGCTGCTGCTCTTCTGAGCTCAGCAGGCTGATCCTTGCAGTTCTCTGTGCCTTCACTTACTTCTCTCTCCTCAGTGCTGATTTTGGGCCCTAGAGACAGTAGAAGCAGCAAGTTCATCTTTTGTATTTTCTCATTCAATTTACCCTAATTTCACATTTTCAATAATACTTTTATCATCATAATTTTCAAAAAAGCATGTCAGTTAACACTGTAATATTAGGGAAAAAAATCTTAAATATTAAAATCCTGATCATTGTGGCTCACGGTAATTGCTATCTCCTCTAAACTCTTAGCAGTTACCATCAGGACTATTCAGCTGGCATTTGTCAGCTGGGGCTGTATGACATATCTTTTTTTGTGGTCTTGTATTGTCATCTATCACTGAGTCAGTTTCAGTAAATTCACTAACAAAATTTGACATCATCATTGCCTTGGAGTTGATTGAGCATCCCTTGGCTATAGAAGAAAGACACTTGCAGACCTTTTCTGTTACTGTTCAGCATATTTTCTCCAGATTTGCTGTCTAAACCAGTGTAATCTAAAGTGCCACTTAGTATTTGCAAATTCCTGCTTCTCCCTCTACTCTGCTGCCAGAATTACCTACATATATATATATATATACTGAAATACTTAAAACACTAAGTTGTGGTAAAAAGGTATAACATCTGGATCTCTCCTCCATTGCTGGTAGAAAGGTATATTATGACAACTACTGTAAAGCTTTTTGGAAGCATGTAAGATTGGTATAAAAATACTCATAGTAGCTTTTCCCCAAAAGTCAACAATTGGAAATAATTGAAATGTTCATCAATAGTAGAATGGATAAATATACGATTATGAATTCATACAATAGAATACTAAATGGCAACAATAAAGAACAAACTTATACTGTACACAGCATTGTGGATGAATCTTACAAGCATAATATTGAGCCAAAAAGAAAGCAAAATACAAATGAATTTAAAAACAGGCAAAAGTAATCAATGGTGATAAGAGGCAAAATAATGGTAAGCTTGAGGGGGTATTTACTGGAAGAAGGCAGGAGTGAGCCTTCTGGGATGCTGGTAATAGTCTATAACTCGATCTATATGAGTGGGAGGAAAATTCATCAAGCTATATACTTAATATTTGTGTACTTCATTGTATACAGATTTTTCCTAAATAGAATTGATTTTTAAAAAGAATAACTACCAGTGAGTCCTGGGTATGTGAGATGCCCCTGCCCTCCACCTGTCAAAGTCTCTACATATGGTCTAATACCACATCTGAGACTGGGGACTGCTTTGTCTACAGTGTGCTGTGAAAGTTTGTATCCAGGAATCCACATTGTTTTCTATAGCTGCATTAAAACACTTCAGCTAAAGAATGGCACACATTTGATGGATACCCCTCTTTGGCTGTAGACAGAAGCTCCATGACATTAAGAACTGCATTAAAGGACAACTGTTACCCTGATGGAAGCAAAATTGCAAGGAGAATTTGGACAGGAGAACTTCTTCCCAGCAAAGAGGAAGGACACTGTGTTCTGCACCACGCACAGTTTCTTTGCATATTTCAAAAATTGGGCTTCAAGTCAGGGGACAAGGCCCAAATTTCCTCTTATAAAGTAATTCTGCAGCCAAATTTAGTAGGACAGAAGTTTGTTACAGGAATTCTAAATCTCTGACCAGCAGTGGTTGAATGCTCTCCATCTTCTTAATTGAATGAGAAAATCTCTGGAAATCTGAAATACTGCAGCAGTGCCTCCAAGAATGGTTCCTCACTTGAGAGTGATGATATTGATTGTGCTGTGTCAATTCCAGTGCCTAACAGAGCAGATACAATTAGAACAATAAGAGCTGAGGATGGAGATTTTGGTGACTTTATTGTCTCAAGGGACTTTCTCATCTGCATTGACTGAGTCAGTGTTAAGATAAATCATCAAGTCCAAGAGACCTGAAAGCATCCAGACTGACACACTGCAGGAGAACTGCATGAGGTTTCCTTGTCTCACTATGAAGTGTCCTCCTGTGCCTGAGTGGAGCCATGTGTCCCTCCTAGTCTCAGCTCAGCCCCCGCAGGGCAGCGTGAGTGTCCCCTATGTAGGACATCTGTTTTCTGTGGATCTCCTTAAACACACCTTCAAATCTGGGTCCAGATATAAATATTAAAGACAAAGAGAAATTATGTTGCCAATTATCCCATACTTTATCCTTGTTTGAATTGCCCTCCCATCAAGACAGGAAGATCTCTGAATTCTTAGAACAACTTCAACGTCCACCTCCTTCCACAGGTGGACCCTCCACAAGTTCCAATACAAAACCACAAGAAAGTTTCCAATGCACAAATTCCTCTACAAAACCACAACAGAGACTAGAGTAAATGTGATTCACATATTTTTTGAATCATTATTAGGCCTGATGCTATATAAAACCAAAAATTAAAAGGTACATTTTTCAAATTTTTCGGTATTTGAAGCACCATTCTCATAAAATCAAATAGATATTGCCCCTGAGGTGAACAATAAATCTTGGAACCTCTGGGGCTCTGTTTGTTTTCTATGCCATCACAGCAAGCAGGGGGCAAGAATCTTGGGTTGTTTCTGCTGATCTTAAGAAACATAGTGCAGTAGAGTCTGTCATGGTGTCTCTGAATGTCTCCTATTCTTGATTTTTCTTTTCACCAGCCCAGAACTCCCTTTCTTTTTAGGGTATTATTCTACCACCAAAAAACCTATCAGTGCTTCAGTGGCATCAGCCAACCACTGCCAATGTTAACTTTTAATGTGACTATGTATTAGCTCAAGATGTAACCTCCATAATGGGCATATCAGCATCTTAGATGGGACTGGGAGAGACTCCATGGCTCTTGCCCCTCAGACACCCTTCTACTGCTTTGCTCTCTGGAGTGTCATCTGATGAGATCAAGAGTACCACCTGCTGGGAGACTGACCCTTACTGCCTCTTAAAATCTTAATGTGAAAGTGGAATTGTCAGTCTCTACTGAAAGGATAATGAACCTTTATTAAATAACTTGAATAATAGATATACCAAGAGATAAGCAGAGTGGAGCCTCAACACACAACATTGTCTATCTGTAGAATCCATAGCAGAATTCCAGAGGGAAAATTTCCAGAATGTGCTTATTATCTCTTTGCAGAGAAGTAACACAAACAGAGTATGGTGCATAGAGAGAATATTGAAGCATCTAGTGATGCTGTACTGGCCCAGAAGTCAGATTGTTCCAGGCCTTCTGGTCCCACTGCAAAGCTGGTCAATACATCTGCTTATACAAGAGTTTGAATTTTTTTTTTTTTCCTTCTCTGTTTTTTTATAATTATGGAAGTGGTAGAGGTTTTGAAGATAAGTCAGGGTGGAAATTACCAGTTTGCATCTGCCTGATTTTAAGCTCTTCAGGGTAAAGGGGAGAATGCAGATGTGACCTGGCCTGGAAACTCTTTGTTCTGACCTGCTTGGAACTCTTCTCTCCTTGCTTTAGCAAGGATGTCCATGCCAAGCAATACGCCAGATTCTGAGGATAATGAGTTCAGTTTTTGACAGCTTGAATACGAAATACCAGAAGACAACTGGAAATAGTAGAGAGGAGTTCAGGCATGAGGTCAGGGCTAGAAATATGATTTTAAAGCCATCCGTGAGAAGACATGACTAAAGTCATAGAAGTAGATACAACTGTCCAGAGAAAGCTGGTGGAATGAAGAGAGAAGTGGGGCGAGGTGGCTCCAAGGGGAGCATCATATTTAAGTAGAGGATAAAGAGAAAAGAGCCTGGGAAGATAAAATGAGTATCAAAGAAATTGAAGATAAGCCAAGAGTACAGAACCCAGAGTTCAAGGAGGAAAAGCGAGTACTGGTGTCAGGTAAGAGGAAGACGAAATCAGGTGATCCGATTCAACAATTATGAGTTGATCATCGTTGGCTTTCCCCAGAGCAATTTCTATTTTAAAAAGGGTGGGGTGAGACAGCAGTTGAATCCAATTGTGTTGATGAGTCAAATATAGGTCAAGAAATAGAGGCATTTGTTTTAGAGGGAGTCTGAAAAGGATAATAGTTGAGGGAGACACAGAAGTTTTTGTAGGATGTGTTTTTTTCCTAAGATGAAGGAGATCTAAGTATGTTTGTAGCCAGAGGGGGAAGGAGCCAGTGTAGAGAAAGAATAATTGAAGATTTAAGAAAAAGAGGGAATAATTGATGTAGCAGAGGCTTTGGGGAAACAAAAGGAGATAGGATCAAGAGTTCACAAATGCAAGGTTAGCTTGCAAAAAAAGGAAAGGAAAGGATGGGAGAGAAACAAAACAAAACAAGACAAAAAAAAAAAAAACAAGCTGGTAAATCAGAGGGCAGGAAGTAGACTGAATTTTTCCCTCATGGGGTTTCAAAGGAGCAAAGAAGGAAAACAAGACAAGAGTTAGCAGGCTCCATTGTTCAAACTTTTTCTGTTCTCCCAATTTGAGTGAGATCCTGGAGCCAGTGCGTGAGAAGAAAAGACTGGAAGGGAGACCCACAGAGAAACCCATCATCAGAAAGCAGGATTTCTGTGTAGATAATTCCAGGAGTGAAAGTTGGACATGTTTCCCCATGTAGTCAGGAAAACACAAAAACTTTGTCTAATCTTATGGGAAGTCCAGCACCATGAAAGCCAACTGGAGAGGAAAAACACAAGTTCTAAATCAAGAGTTGAAAGTAAGCAGGAGATTGACACTGATATATTGATGAGCACACCGCATAGCTCAGTCTTATTTTTCTAACTCGAGTCTTGACATTAAAGTGAAAGAGACAAAGCTGGGCTTGGAGGATTGAATACAATAATACCAGAACACAAAGAAGACCTTGCACAACATCACTATGTATCACTTGTCATGATTTGTTTTTAATTTAATGCCTTTCATTAGTGTTTCCCTGTTTCTGAATGTGTATTCATAGCACTTAGTACATTTTCTAACCTTTCCTCTTTCTTTTTATCCCATTTTACTATTTTCCGTCCGTTTAAAAAAATTTAAATAACTTTCCATTTATCATCTCTCTGCAAAACCATAAACTCTAGGATGGCTGGTAAAAGTGAACAGGCTCAGGGACAAAAGAGAAAGGAAAGCCAGGGACAATTACTCTTGTCACGGTTCCTCATCCTAGTTCCATCTTAAGCCTTGGCATGTCTCCTCTGCCCATTAGTTTTCCCTAATCCATAGTCAGTAATGGCTTGACAGGAAAATATTTTTCCCATGCATCTTTTCTCACCATTCTTATCTTCCATCTTGGATTTGTCTGCCATTTACTGAATATGATGTTATTTCTATGAACTCTTGTTAGGGGGATGTGAGATAACAGAGAAGTTTGCTATGACTACAGTAAGCTTCTCAATATATAATCCCCCAATTCATCCTAATAATAATGATTCAGGATGCCACAAGTCTTAAGAAACTGAGACTAGGGAGTGCCAACTAGCTCTCCTTCCTTTCTAAAAGCCTATATGCCTGAAGTCCAATCATTTAACGTGCCCCCCCAATGTGTTACCAATTGTGGGTGTCACCCCTTGAGAGTTAACTCTGACAAGGCAACTCCTCAGTTTCCAACCCTGAGGCCCTTCAGGTCGGAGCTGGGACTTGCCATTTTCATCTGCAGGGTCATTAATCTAGCGCCTTTTGTGACAACTAAATTCACTGGAAAAAAATTCAAAATTATTTCAGTGGCAGGCAGCTTCTGAAATTTTCCAAATGTACTTTTTTAGCTCTTGATTTCCCTTAAGCCATATGATGTCATTTGCCTCTCAGTCCCTGGGTGCCAAAAATTCTGCTTTCATATCTCTGAAATTTGCCAAACTATAAAAACCTCAGATCTCAGTTTGGGTTTTTATCCCCCACCCCTGCCAAAAAGGCAAAAATTACTTTCCACACTTCTGAAAGTAAGACTATCAGTCACACACACACACACACACACACACACACACACACACACACACACATCTCCGTTCACAAATCCGTTAAGTCTCTTACTGTGTTTCTCCCATTTGGGCTAATGGGCTGCCCTAATTTTATTCAGAATTTGTATTTCAATAGCTTGTCATCTGCTGCTTCAGGACATACCTAAAAATCCTGAAGCTCCCAACTTGACAGGTAACTAGGAGACTGATTTTCAAATGCAGTTTTACTTTGCTTTAGGACGTATTCATTAGTGATTTTTGAAGTTAGAACATTTTCCCACTGATTTGGAAGATTCGTAGGTTCTTGTTATGTATTTACTGAAGCTTTTTTAGTTCACCTAAGAGAGAGAGTGGGAAAGAGAGAAAGAGAAAGCCTGCTTCCTTTTCTAATTACAGCCCCATTTCCTTAGCAAGTCCTTGAGAAAAGAATTCCCCAAGTCTCTAATCATCTCTCTAGTCGTAATCTCCATAATTGTGTCCCTTCCAGATTCCTTCTTGGCACAGCCCAGAGACTGATTTGCTCCATGTGGTTAAAAACCTTTTATTTTATGCCAGTTAGGACTTGCTTTCATAGCTTGCCTTCTTGGGCCTTAATGTTACACTGGATGTGATTGAACTCTACAGGCTTCTTTTCTATCCCCAACGAGCGATTGTCGTCCTTGTTCCATCTTCTTAATGTAGGGGCGGACTCAACTCTGCCTGACAGGATTATAACTATGGGGTTTCACTAGGTTACCGCCTCCTCTCTATTTTCTTTTCTCCACTTAGTTGATCAGTTCAATATAAAACCATTATGAAGAAAATTATTTCTCCCATAACACCACATCAAATAAAAAAATGATGTTCACTGATCTTAATGTATCCTTAGACTAGTGGTTCTGAAACTCAGAAAATTTTGTTTCCACCCCCACCCCAACCCCCAAGGGACACTTAGCAATGTCTGGAGGCATTTTTGGTTGTCACAACTGGGGGTGTTGAGGGCGCTGCTACTGGTATCTAGTGGATAGAGGCCAGGGATACTGCTTAACACCTTGAAATGTATAGGACAGTCCCCACAACAAAAAATTATCTGGCCCCAAATGTCAATAGTAAGGAGGTTGAGAAGCCCTGCTTGAGGCTAGTCATAATCCAATAACTACAGTAAACCCGTCTTAATTGTTTCTTAGATATCTGTGTCCCCATCTCCTGGAAGACTGCCTAACACATGATCATTGTTGATGAGCCTATGTTACTTAAAAAAAGAACAAGAACCAACTTTCTCTCATTGGCATCCTAATGATTAGCAATCTTCAATAGCAGGAAATTGTTACTATCTAACAGGAATTCTTTTTACTGCCGGTTAGATCTTTCTTCCTTGTTTTATCCTCTCTGGAGGTGGAAGAAGCAGCACACACTCTTCAGTGTCATGTGGCAAAGGTCTTGACACCTATCCTTTGAACCCTATGATATAAAGTTGAGCCAAGAATCCTGAGGGTTCTGAGTTCTGTTGAGGAAACCTAGCAGCGATCCTCCAGGACTGGTAATTAGGTCCCCTTATACCTGGATTAAGGCCCCCATAAAGAAGGGGGGAACTCTACCCTAACTGCAAAGGGTCCCTGAAGAGGTGGGGAGGCATCCCGTGGTATAAGAAGGTCAAGGGTCACTGTTTTCATTTTTCTTATTCTTTTTATTTGTATTAATTTATGGGGTATATGTGAAATTTTGTTATGTGTATAATGCATAGTGATCAAGTCAGATTATTGAGGGTGTCCATCATGCAAGTATAATACATTTTTCTTAACTATAGTTATCCTACTGTGCTATAAAACGATAATTTTATTCCTTCTATGTAACTGTATGTATATACCCTTTTAGCCCACTTCTCTTCATCCCCCCTCCACCCTTCCCAGTCTCTGTTGTCTATCTTTTCACTTTCTACCTCCATGTGATCAAATTTTTGGCTTCCACATAAAAGTCAGAACATGTGATATTTATCTTTATGTGTCTGGCTTATTTCACTTAAGATAATAACCTCCAGTTCTGTCCATGCACTGCAAATGACAGGATTTCATTCTTTATTATGACTAAATAGTATTCCATTGTGTATTTGTGCCACATTTTTTAAATCCATTTATCCACTGATGAACACGTAGGATGATTCCATGTCTTTGCTATTGTGAATTGTGCTGCAATAAATATGGGGGTGTGGATATTCCTTTGATATATTTTTTGGGGGGTAGATGCCCAGTAGCAGGGTTGCTAGATCGAATGGAAACTCTATTTTCAGTTTTCTGAGAAATCTCCATATTGTTTTCCATAGGGGTTGTACTAGTTTACACTACCACCAATAATGTGCCTTTATCTCCTCATCTTCACCAGTGTCTGTTATTTGCATCTCATTGTGGTTTTGATTTGCCTTTATCTGATGACTAGTAATAGTGAGCATTTTTAAATATTTGTTGGCCATTTGTATGTCTTCTTAAAAATACTAGAAGGGTTCATGTTTTGGATAAAGGCTTAGGAGGACAGTTCAAAGGACTGTCCCTCTAACACTGTCCTCAATCAAGCCCTGAGATAGAAGCTCCAGAAAGGAGTTATTGAAGACAAGCATGACTTCAAGGGCACAAGAGACAGGATAGTAGCAGTCGAAACATAAAGAATCGGTGATAAAGTGGGAGGAGGAGGTGGGGAGATGCGAAGTGAAGTTCCACCAGAAGTCACGGAAGGCCCAGCAGGGCCACGACTCCTTGGGACTATTTTCCAGGACCATCCGAGTGGCTCTCTTCGAAGAACTTGGAAATTTGCAGAAGCTTTCTTATGTTGTGGAGTTCAACCTGAGCCCCTTATACACGTTCCCTAAGAGTGCGCTGAGGAAGAACCGTCAGGCTGAATCCAGAGGGAGTATTGCCCCTTGTGTGTGACTGCGCTTCTGCACCCGACTCCAGTATCATGCTGGGGCCTCTGAAGTTTGAAAAACATATTAAATTGCCAAACATCTTGCAATCTAAGAACCTGAATGTCTTTTTGATGCTTTTTTGAGATTTGGTCACTAAACCTGTACAGTCAATTTTTCTCTTGCTAACTACCATTGGATATCTCCCCTAATAGAAGATAGGGCATATAAAGATAAAAACCATATGCATGACACATGTTTATGTGAAATGTATGTGAATATTTATGTATCTGTGTGTGTGTGTGTGTGTGTGTGTGTGCGCATGTGTGTGTGTGTGTGTGTGTGTTTGTCTAAATGGTTTCTGCACCAAACACTTCACTAGACCAGTCATTAGACAACTAGGCTGGCGGGTCTGGGTTCTGTGTTCTTTTTATGTACACTGATCACGCTCTAAAGAAGTTCTAGTGAATAATGAAAAAGACTAATGCTAGGCTGCTTATTGGACTTCTCTACTGCCATAGCAGCAAATCATCTGGAGAGAATTCATTCTGATTGCTGCTTTCATTGGATTTCTTTCTTTGTGTGAGATTTCCTCATGTGTTCAGAAATTTTAAGTGGGAAGTTATCTATTAATCGCATTCATTCGTATTCTCCCTCTCTCCCTCCCTCCTTTCCCTTCTATCTTTTCCTCTCCCTTCTTTTTTATTACGCATCCCTCCCTCTCACTGTCTGAAACTTTTCTGTTCACTTCTCCCTGCCTGCCTCTCACCCCACCTGCTACCTCATGACATTTCTGAGTGATATTGGGGCTAGCCCAGGCCCAGCCTTCAGTCTGGCCAACCACCCAACTCATTCCTTGACCATAAGGTCATGCTGTGGCCTGGCTGCACCCTGGAACTTGGTGTTATAGGTCAGGCAGTAGATCCTAGCTTGATCAAGTACCATTTTGTCTAGCCTCCTCTCTTGGGCATGGGAATGGGAGTGGTGAAGGCACCAGAAACCCCACACAGCCATAAGCTTCAATCAGTGAGTCTGGTTTATGTTACATTATCTCACAAGGAGCATGTTTAGATGCTTTATTTTCCACAGACGTTAAACCCTCAGCTACCAGCCCCCTCTGCTGACTTCCAGACCTGCAGAACAAACCTTCTCTGCACCTTAAATTACTGTTGTTGTTTTGAACACAGCTATTTCTTTTCTTTTCTTTTTTTTTTAAATTTTGATACTGGGGCTTACTCCATCACCCAGACTGGAGTGTAGTGGCACAACCATATCTCAAACTCCTGGCCTCAGGCAATTCTCCTGCCTCAGCCTTCCAAAGTGCTAGCATTATAGGCATGAACTACCATGCCCAGCCTTATTTTCTGTACTCCTGTTATTAGTATTTTAACTGGTATTGATGTGTATTTGAAAAAAGGGGATGCCCTGAAGTGTGAATTCCTATGCCATCTGAAAAAGTAGACTTCCGACGAAGGCTTAGTTTTTTCTTAATATTTATTTTTTCCTAATTATAAGGGTGCTGGATATTCACTATGAAAAATTGGGGAAGCTGAAAATTATAAATCCCATATCTCTGAAATAACTGCTGTTCATATTTTAGCATATTTTTCTTAAACTTCTATAAATGTATATGCAGACACACTCATGCACTTACAAAATTGGTTCCTGCTGTACGTTCAGTTTGTTTTCTGCTTTTATCACCAATTACTGTTTTTCATATATTCTAAATGCAGAACCTACTCACATTGACAATTTATAAAACACAGAAGAAAGATATGTCTTCTCTAATTTCATCATTTAAGGGTGACCACTGTGAAAATGAAGTGTTTCATTCTGCAAATTTTAGAGATTTGGATAATAAGGTATATAATCTTGCACAATGTTTTTTTTTTAACCTAATATAATATTTGAGCACTTTTCTAGATCACCAAAATGGTTTGCAGACTATACAGCTCTAGTTTTGTGGGTTTTTTTCCCCTTGAATAAAGGTCAGAGTATATAACCTATGCACTTTGTGAGTTTTTATAACTTAGTTTTGAAAATGTACTCAACCCTGAAAAAGAACACAGGCTCTCAGCTTAATGTGTAATCATTATTTCAGTCTCATTAAACATATTATTCAAATTTTCAATGCCATTATTTTGTTTTTCATCTCCATGATCTTTGAAGGTTTGGAAGATTGTGTTAAAGGCTCTCACAGCAGTCTCTCAACCAATTTATCTTTGTTCTCTTAAGAAATTTTGGTTGATGTATTTAATAGGTAGATGGCTCTTAAAGGAACATTTTCATAATCAATTAAATATTTTGTCAAAATAAGAGATCCTCTTTGGTTTAATGTTTTGCCTTAATTTCCATTTTGTCTGATGTTAACTCTGTCACCACACATTGTCATCCTTCATTGTTTCCCCCAATAAATACTTGACAAACATTTAATTTTAACTTTTTTTGTTGGTTCTTTATTGAGACATGACTCTTAGAAGCAAGTTACAGTGCGATTTTATTTTACTTTTTAAGTATCTTTATCCTCTATTGTTATACAAGACGCATGCGGACTTATTTTTATCATTTCATCACTTTCATTGTTATGTTCTTCAGATATTCCTTTTGTTGTTTGCAATGTAGACAACATTTTGCTGCCTTTAATTTCTGTGGTAGTTTAGTAAGTACGCAATTTATTTATAAAAAATTGTGTATTTATTTTTATATGTTTAAACTTAGTCACCTTCAAAGTACTCTTTGTTTGATGTAATACACCTATCAAGATGCTTTTTTCACTGCTCAAAACAGTTTTTGAACTCGTCATTGTTGATGCCTTTTAGTGCTTCTGCTGTTTATTGTTTCACCTTTTCCACATCAGCAAAACGTATCCCTTTGAGGACTTTATTCATTGAGGGGAAAGAAAAAAAGTCACCTGAGGCAAGATCCAGTGAATCGGAAAGATGAGGTATGGGGGTCATGCTATTTTTAGTCAAAAACTGCTGAACACTCAGCACAGTGTGAGCTGGTGCACTCATAAATCACCCAACACGAAATGGGCAAACACGCTGAAAGAATCTCCAAAAAAAAAAAAAAATTTTATTGAAGCTGAACACAGCCTCTCACACCAGCTGGTACACTGTTGCCGATGGGTTCCTAGAACACTTCCCTAGCAGGGGAAGTCTGTACAGAAGGGGCCTGTCCTCCAAAGGTTTCTGAGTCCCCCTTGTATATCTTATGTATGATTCTATCAATGGTTAGATTTGTGCTTTCATAAACATTGTTAGTTGGAGATTGGGTTCAATTACCTGAAACAGTAAATTGTCCAGAGTGGCCTTGCCAGGCTAGGATTGACTGTTCTCACCTAAGGAAATGGGGGCAGAGGAGCATACTATTGTCATCCTGTAGCCTGAACTCTCTCTCTCTGCTCTGTCATCCTAAGTATAAGACTTGCATACCATAGAAGCCTCAGCATCTCAGAGGACAGAGGATGCATCTTGGGCCTCCATCCACAATCTAATCAGAAGGAAAGACAAGGAGGGGGAAGAGATGGGAACAACAAGAAGGCAGAGAGAGTAGCTTGTATCTGCTTAGTAAAACTTAACCTGGAACCTCCAGCCAACTTTCTCCTAAGTCTCCTTGGCTAGAATTGTGTGTCACACGGTCATCTCTAGCTGCAAGATGGCTAGAAAATAGGTTATTTGTATTTGGGTAGTTTGCCACCCTAAACAAAACTGATTATTTGCTAATAAGGAAAAAAGAGACTATATCTTAGGGTTTTTGTTTTGTTTTGTTTTGTTGTTTTAGAGACAAGGTCTTGCTATTTTGCCTAGGCTGGCCTTGAAATCCTGGGCTCAAGCAATCCTCTTGCCTCAGCCTCCCGAAGTGCTAGGATTATAAGCACAAGCCTCCATGCCTGGCTGAGAATGTATCTTAGACAAACAATTAGAAATTGCTTACCATTATTTCTAAGATCGTCAAAGTCAAGAGCAAAAGTGTGTTTTGTCTGCCTGTCTTCTGCTCCCCCAGTCCCACCCACCACCACACTCCTGTACAACTGCATTTTAACTCTGCAAATTCATGAATTTAAACCCATTTTAAACCCATTTTCTTACTAAATTATAGTTTTACATTTTGTGGTACCTCCTTCAAAAGTTTTAAAATCACAGTTTTTAAAACAATTTGGAGCATTGTAAATCCTTAAATTTGTAATTATTGAGTTTCTCTGTTTACTTCAGATTCTTACATATCATGAAATTGCCTTTTGTAGATTTTGAATTTTGTTTTTTTATAATTGTCTAAAGTGTGTGTTTGAGTGATTTTTGAAAATGTGTGTTCTTAAGTGGTGTATGCTCTGAGCTTTTGCATATCAGCAATTGTCATCCTAACTCAACACTCTAGTGCCTACTTGTAGGTCACATTTGAAAATAGTTGTCATTTAAAAAAAAATCAACTCATTTAGACTGCTGATCACTTTATAACCAAAAAGTAACTTACTCTTCTCTTAAGACCAGAGTCAACAATGTATGAATTTCCAAAACAAAACAAAACACAAGCGTAATTCCGGAAAGCATTGACACACGGTGCAGCTCTTCACCGAAGCTATCTTGTAAAATGAAGGCGGGAGCCACATTGTGTACTACTCAATGAGACTTCTGCTCTCTTTCCCTAAAGTTTCATCCTTTATAGCAGTTACCATACCATTTCTTCTTTCACTGCAATGAACACCTTTTTGATGTTCATCTCCTTGAACATCTGGCTTTCTATTTTTCTCTTCCACATTCTCCAAAGTCTGTCCATGTACTTTCTATATTTTTAATTCATTCTTTTTGGTATATATTTTACGGATTTTAACAAATACATAGAGTTGTGAAATCCTCATCCCGAACAGGATACAGGAAACAGCACCCCAAAAGTTCACTCCTGCTATCTTTTTGCAATCAAATTCTTTCTCCCCCAACCCCTAGAAACCACTGATCTGTGCTTCTTCTCTATCTTTTTGCTTTTTCTAGAATATCATATAAGCATAATCATACAATATGTAACTATTTGAATCTGGCTTTTTTTCATTAGCATAATGCATTTCAGATTCATCCAGATTGTTGCATTACCCATATTCTGTTCCTTTTGTTTCTGAATAATATTTCACTGGAGGAGGAAACACAGTGTGTTTAGCCATTCACCAGTGTAGTGGATGAAATTATGTCTCTGAAAAAAAAAAACATGTTCAAGTCCCAATCCTCATTGTCTATAAATGTGACCATATTTGAAAATAGGGACTTGGCAGATTTAACTTGGTAATCAATTTAAAATGAGCCACGCTGGATTAGGGTGAGTCTTAAATTCAATGACTGAATCTTTGTAATAGAAAGGAGAGAGAGATTTGGACATAGAGACACAAGGAAGAAAGTCAGGTGAAGAAAGACAGAAATTAGAGTGATATATCTATAAGCCAAGAAACATCAGGGATTGCTGTAAGCCACTGAAAGCTAGGAAGAGGCAAGTAACTCCTTCTCTAGAGCCTTTAAAGGAAACATGGTTCAGCCAACACCTCAGTTTTGGACTTCTAGCCTCCAGAACTGTGAGAAAATAAATTTCTGTTATTTTAAGTCTCCTAGTTTGTGATTTATTTTATTATTAATTTTTATAGCAACCCTCAGAAACTAATAAAAACAGTTGAAAGTATTTGGGTTATTTACAATTTGGCAAATAAATTATGAATAAAGTTGTAATAAAAATTTATGTACAGGTTTTTATACAAACATAGGTTTTCATTTCTCTTGAGTAAATTAGGAGTGAGATTGCTAGAGCATATATTAAATATATGTTTAAGTTTATTTTTAAAACTGCTTCGCTGTTCACCAAAGCAGCTCTACTGATTTGCATTCCTTCTAGCAATGAATAAGAATTTGAGTTGCTCTTCAATCTTAACGAGTACTTGTTTTTATCAGATTATTTTTGCTTTGCTGTTTAATGTTAGCCATTCTGATAGTTGTTTGATGGTATCTAATTGTGGTTTAATTTAAAGTACCTTAATGACTAATGATGTAGAGCATTGTTCAGGTCATTAAATGTCATCTATATATCTTCTTTAGTGAAATGTCTCTTCAAATACCTTTTTATTAAATTGTTGGCTTTATTTTATTGCTGGGCTTTGAGAAATCATTACATATTCTCCTTACATGTGCTTTATCAGATACATGTTTTACAAATATTTTCTCCTGCCTGGCTCGGTGGCTCAGCCTGTAATCCCGCGCCTTTGGGAGGCTGAGGTGAGTGGATTGCCTGAGCCGGCGGGTTCGAGACCCGCCTGGGCAAGCGAGATCTCATCTCTACAATAAATCAAAAAATTAGCCGGGTGTGGTAGCGCGCGCCTGTAGTTCCAGCTACTTGGAAGGCTGAGGCGGAGCCCAGCAGGTCGAGGCTGTGGTGGCCGGGAGTGGCCACTGCACTCCAGTCTGGGCAACAGAGTGAGACGCCAACTCAAAAAAAAAGCAAAAACATATATGCACCCAAAATAGGAGTGCCAACTTTCATAAAACAGTGTCTAGGTAAACTAAAAAAGATATTGACTCCAACACTATCATAGCTGGGGACTTCAATACCCCACTCACAACCCTAGACAGATCATCAGGACAAAAAACCAGCAATGAGATCTGAAAACTCAATGTGGCTCTTGACCAAATGAACTTAATTGATACCTACAGAACACTCCACTCAATCACCACAGAATATACATTCTATTCATCACCACATGGAACATACTCTATGATCAACCACATTCATGGCCATAAAACAAGCATAAGCAAATTTAAAATGATTGAAATGTTGTCATGCACCTTCTTGGACCACAGTGGAATAAAAATAAACATCAACACCAACAAGGTTCCCCCAAAACCCACATAGACATGGACACTAAACACCAGGATGCTAAACAAATCCTGGGTCAATGATGAAATCAAAACAGAGATTAAAAATACTTGGAAACAAATGAAACTGAAGAAACATCTTACCAAAATCTCTGGGACGCCATGAAAGCTGTAGCAAGAGGGTTATTCATATCTCTACAAACGCACATGAAGAAAATGGAAGGACCACAAATTAAAGGCCTAAAAATTCACCTAAGGAAGCTGGAAAAGCAAGACCACCAAATTCCTAACTTCAGCAGAAGAATCCAGGTCACCAAAATAAAAGCCCAAATCCGGGACATAGAAGACAAAAAGATAACACAAAAAATCCATGAAACAAAAATCTGGTTCTTTGAAAGGATAAACAAGATCGATGGTTTCCTAGCTGGACTGACCAAGAAAAAGAGAGAAAAAGCCCAAATAAACACAATCAAAAACACAAAAGATGAAGACATTTCTGACCCTGAAGAAATAAAAAAGATCATTAGAGACTACTATGTACAATTGTATGGAAACCAACGTAAAAACCTTAAGGAAATGGAAGACTTTCTGACATCATACAACCTGCCTGCCTAGGTTGAAAGAAAAAGAAATCGAGACCCTAAATAGACCAATAACAATCAAGGAAATTGATTATGTAATAAGAAAACTACCTACAAAAAAAAAAAAAGCCCTGGACCAGATGGCTTTCCAGCAGAATTCTAGAAGACATTTAAGGAAGAGCTGATACCAATCCTACTGAAAGTATTCCAGGCAATTGAGAAAGATGGAACTCTCCCCAAATCATTTTATGAAACTTAACATCACATTGATACCCAAGCCAGGTAAAGACCCAACAAAGAAAGAGAACTACAGGCCAATATCTTTGATGAACGTAGATGCTAAAATTCTCAACAAGATCCTAGCAAACCGGATTCAACAACACATCTCAGAAATCATCCATCATGACCAAGTAGGCTTCATCCCTGGAACGCAAGTCTCATTCAACATTTGCAAAACAATAAATGTAATTAAATACATCAAAAAATATCAGAACAAAAAACACATGATTATATCATTAGATGCAGAAAAAGCTTTTGATAAAATCCAGCACCGCTTCTTGATAAAAACCCTCGAACATCTAGGCACACGAGGAACATACCTCAACATAATAAAAGCCATCTACGAGAAACCCACAGCTAGCATACTCCTAAACCGACAAAAATTGGAACTATTTCCCCTGAAAACTGGAACAAGAAGAGGATGCCCACTCTTTTCCCCCCTGTTCAATATAGTATTGGAAGTCCTGGCTAGAGCAATCAGAAAACAGAAGGAGATTAAGTGTATCCAAATAGGAAAAGAGAAAGTCACATTATCTCTCTTTGCAGATGACCTTGAAAACCCAAGGGAATCTGTCAAAAACCTCCTTGAACTGATAAAGGACTTTGGCAAAGTCTCAGGGTATAAAATAAATGTGCAAAAGACAATTATGTTTCTTTACACCAATAATAAAAAAAACAGAAACTCAAATAAAAAGCACAATCCCATTCACAATAGTCACAAAAAAAAAATGAAATACCTTGGCATGTTCTTAACCAGGGATGTGAAAGACCTTACAATGAAAACTACTAAACACTGCTCAAAGAAATCAAGGATGACGCAAACAAGTGGAAAAAATCCCATACTCATGGATTGGAATAATCAACATTGTGAAGATGTCCACTTTACCTAAGGCCATCTACAGACTTAATGCAATACCCATCAAATTACAAGCAACATTCTTCTCAGAGCTAGTAAAAACAATACAGGAATTCATATGGAAACACAAACAACCAAGAATAGCCAGAACAATCCTCAGCAAACAACAACAACAACAACAACAACAACAGCAACAACAAATCAGGTAGTATCACATTAGCAGACTTTGAACTTTACTATAAAGCTACAATCATCAAAACAGCTTGGTATTGGTACAGGAACAGGCATGTAGACCAATGGAATAGAATTGAGTTTCCAGAAACAAAACC
>CAUYQG010121600.1:0-56653 GCA_963574415.1 Tarsius wallacei | reverse complement strand
ATCATGCTTTTTGATGCATTTTCCCCAACACAAACAGATAGTGTAAGTCAAAAAGCAAACAAAAGTGAGCAAAACAAACAGTCAAAATGGTAAAATCAAAAGTCAAAATAAGAAATCAGACAAGCTCTGGAATCTTTCCTGAGTGTCTAAAGTCTCCTCAGCTCTGATCCCCAGCCTCTCCCCTTTGCTTTCATTGCAGGCAGCTAGATTTACTCACAGCTTGGGTTTGTTCTCTTAGCCTGCTGCCTGAGAGGTCTGTGACACTTAGTTGCCTGCATCTGATTCAGCGTAGGGGAGGGGATTTGTCTCCTGTTTAGTGATGTTACCTTGGGAACCGAGGTGGAGGCTGCTTGTAGGCGGGCAGGGCAATGCAAATCTCTGCCTGGAAAATGGCCAAGGTGGGCAGCTCCTCTTTCACAGATCCTTTCTCTCCGCTCGTCTGGGTCCTTGGGCGATCCACTATGATGGGCTGTGGTGGTGTGTAAGGCACTGGGGATCAGCTGCTCAGCTGGGCACTGGATCTGGTGTGCCATCAGTAGGCTGGGGTGGAGGAGGGAGCTGGGAGTTCCCTTCTCTGGAGCTGAGAGCCACCGATCAGCACCTCCTTAAGATATGCTGTTCCCTTACACAAGCATGAGTTCGTACGCTGGGTGCCTCAGCCAGGGTGGGCCCAGAGCTCCAGAGCTCCAAAGGGCAGGTGGTGAGCAGTAAGAGTGGCTTTGGGCCCCTCACAGGGTACTTCAGCCAGAAATGGAGCTGGTATCTCTGAGGGGCAGGCGCCTAGAGCCTCCCTGGGTGACCGGCAGCTTGGTGCTGGGTGCTGGGTGAGACGATGTAGCCGGGGAGGGAGCCAAGATTCGAGATTCCTGCGTGGCTGGTGGGAGTCATGTATAGTGGAGCAGCAGCAGCTGGGGGGCGCAATATTCGACCATGCATGGAACCAAGGGTCCCCAGGCCTTGGACTGGTGCGGCTGGTGGTGGGCAGGGAGTTGGGGAAGGAAAGTAAGAGTCTTTTGGGAACTCACGTTTGGAGAATCTCACAATTCACAATGCCATCACCATCTTACTGGAAACTCGACATTATTTTTTAAAGCACCCACTTTCCTAATGGTAAAAATTAGCCACTTTTCATACCTACAGACTGATTTCAGCTCCGATTGTGATAAGTTGTAAAGGAATGTATTAAAGGATTTATTTCTTCCAAGTTTCCCTTGACATTAAGAAGAATTTTTAAATCAATTCCACTTTCCTGCATAAGAACAATATAATTTAGTTAACTTTCATGTCTGTCGGAGGCACAGGGCTTTTCGGACATAGAGGTTTATGAGCACAAAATTGAGAACAATTAGCACTTAAATTAATGTGACATGAGATTCAACATCTGGTAAATGTGTAATCATTTTGGGTCATGGACCACCTGCCAGGCTAAATATTCATACAACAGCAATTTACTCTGCTTAAATAAATGGGAAAAAAATGATACTCAAAAACTTTTTTTTTCTAAATTCAATAGTATGTTGTAGGGACCTCCCACATTCTAAAACTTCAAGTGGAAGTTAATAATGGATTGAATACTCACAGGATGAAGCATACAAGATTAAAGGGAACAGAAAAGATATTTTTGCAAGCATATTTTAAAATAAATTAACTGTAAAGCTAACTGCTAGTATTAGTATTGGTCTCCACTTTATCCACCAAACATTTAGGGGCAAGAAAAGAATTCACAGCCTTTATGTTATCGATTTAATAGAATTCTCAAACATCTGGCTGGTTTTGGCAATAACATCGCACCAGAAAATGCCAAATCTCGAGGGTACTCAATCGCCTTTTCACACAATCCAGTTATTGGCAACCTCAGTAAGACTAGTAAACTTTTCCCTCATCAATACTGAGCAAGATAATATTAGCTTCTAACCAGAAGGCTGTGTCTGTGACTATCTGCTGTGAATTCGAAAGCAAAGAAACTCCCTGCACTTGTGAAATTGGAAAGTACAAATCACGTTTCTCTTGTTTATAAAAGTAAGCCCTCCTTACACACACACACACACACACACACACACACACACTCCAACTAAAGAAGCACCTGACACTGCAGTCTCTGTGTTAAAGTGCCTAAAAGTTACTAGTTAGTTCTGAGAACTCCCTGCAAGAGCTGCACTTCTCTAGCTAGATCATATTTCCCACAGGTGGACTGGATGTCCATGCTTTCACTGCATGCTTCCACGGCTTTCATAGTCAGGACCCTAGATTGTCATGGTGATGGTCTCAAGAGCAGAGCTTTCATACGTGGCATCCAGCTGCCTCTCAGTTCTCATCCCTCCATTTGCTTACTTGGGCAAGTTTGGAACCTCTAGTGTATCGTCTGTGAGTTGGGCCTGATGATAAGCCCTGCCCACCTAGTGAAAAAGACAATCCTGATAACGTTTGTGGCACAGAAGTGCCAGATAAACATGAAGACTAGTTAACATCAAGGGGTGACCTGATCCTAAGTCACCAAAGACTAGCACATGTTTATATGCTGTGTTTGTATTTAAAAGGTGTTTTGTGACATTTTAATTATTTAAATAATCAATCTACATTTGAGTCTCTATCTTACAGACATACCCTATTTACTTAACCACATTGTGCCAAATGTTTGAAAAATGGTCATGCGGAAAAACTCAAGGTGGCAGTTGTGTGTGGGGTATAGACTGGGATGAGGGTAGGTGGGCAGCATTCCAGGATTCAGGCAGAACACCTCTACTTTTTATGACTTTAAGTATTGGACTTCTCAGCAGATTCTAGTGTGAACAAAGGGTTCTACAGCTAGAAAGGGGGGGATGGTGGGTAAAAACCACACTCATGGTGTACTGTCTTATTTTTGAAAGACAGGTAACCGATTAATAGGAAAGGTTAAATTTGAGTCATTACAATTTGAGTTCTGGTTCTATGTTAAAAAGTAACCTCTAACTAACTAAATCACAATTCAAGGATATTTGGGATGTCACTTTTTGCCCTTTCTGGCGATGTTAAACAATGAAGGTGTACTAAATCTCTCTGTTCATCTTCACTTGAGAAGTCTATTATAATAAACCAAAGCCTTGTTACTCAAAATGAAAATGAACTGAGGGAACCTTGCCTCCAAGCCCCATGGCTAACATTTATTCTTACCCCAAAAAGCAATCACGAAGCCTAGTGCGGCAGCTAGGCCTGTGCTGTCTGGAATCAGAAGCCCAGCTGTGAATCTTGGTTGGCCCACTTTTGGCCTGTGTTCTTGGTCAAGTCACTTCCTGTCTGTGCTCCTCAACTTCCTATTCATAAAATGGAACCACAACACTTATCATGTAAAGTTATTGTGAGCAGTTAAAAAAACAATGACATAAAACTCTTAGAACAGGAGCAAACAGAAAATAAGTACTCAGTAAATATTAGCCCTGTGGTCATTAAGAATTGAGTCTGTTTTAGAACCATTTTCCTGACAAAAATTATTTCCAAGTCTAATTACAATAGTCAGTGCATTTATCATTTTAAGTGTCCTTCTATGACTATAGGAAGGAGGGTAACTAAATTGATTAGCCTTATATTTTAATTCTCACTTGGTAATTTTTCTCTTTCCTTTTATATAACATTATTTCCTTACATCTTAAAGAGAAAAATCAAATTCTCTTGAAAAGAGTTCCAAGAAAAGCCTTCAAGCTGGTCCTGAATGTCCATTATTCTGAAGAAGAGAAAAGATGACCACACAATCTAGCCGTATTTTATTGCTATGCTTTGTGTATGCTTAGATTACTAAGAAAAGTATAAATAGTGAACTATGATTTTGTTATGTTATCTGTTTGACCCTTTGATGCACATAATCTTACTTTGTGCCTTTAATGTTTGTATTTATCATTTTTTTCCAAGTATAATTCCTGAAATCTGATGGGGGTGAGGTGGGGAGAGATATACTGAAAATAATAAAACTACAACAAAGTCTTCATTCTTTTTCTGTCATACTTCAGATCTTCAAGGACTCCACATGTTGCCTCAGACAGTTGACTGGTCATCTTTTTCTCCCCAACAATATCTCTTGACTCTTGGGTTCAAAAACAAAGAAGATGGGAAGTTTTTGGAAAAAGTCTCAAGTAGGAAGCTGCCAACATTTATAGGTAAATAGACTGAATTTACTATTATCTTTCAATACAAATGTAAGGAAGGAACATGTTATTTTTCATCAAGTCTTACTCATCACAGGGCTAGCATATAGTAGGGCTAAAATTAAGTCCTCCTAATCTTCTCTGTGCATTATTTAACAATATCTGGAATTCTGGTTCCAAGGACACTTTCCCTCAAGAACACACACAATACCGAAGTGTCCATCCTCCTCACTCCAGCCATCCCACTCCAACCACCTTTGTCACTAATCATAGGGCACTTAAAGAATACAAGCTTTCATCATCATCAATCAGCAAGTGTAGAAGAAAATTATGCAACGAAAGTATCATACGAAATCAAAAATATAACCAATTACAATCTTAAAGCACCCATATTTGCTGTCGTGTTGATGTTTGCTCCACTCTTTTCTTATGTAATTAGTCAAGAGCTTAGATAACCTGGTACATATTAAACAGTACTCAGTAATTCTAGCTGAAACTTTCAAAAGTCAAAAATATATCCACATGGAGTTGAAATCTCAAACTTATAGGTTTAATTCACGACTAGACTAAATTTATTCCTTCAGCTCCAACCACATAATTAAGAATTTGTGCTTTGTCTGGCACATATCCTCGGAGGCTTATCTGAACTTTGAGCTACATTCAAAGTCAATAGGATCTGCACACTTGAATAATACCTGGGAGGAACAAGACAAGAATCAGACACATTTATGACAACATGTTTTCACAACTCAGGAAATATATGCTCTTCAGAGATAGGTGAATTTTTATAGGCTGTTTCTTAGATCTCTCAATCACAAAACACAACAAAATGAATAAGTCATAGTCTCTAAAGGGCAATGTCTCCTCTGCCTTTCTCCTCACAGATCTGTCATTTCTATAGCATATAGTCAAGGGATGGGACTAGTTTCTAGAATAAAGATTTCATGTCTATTAATATTGAGATATCTGTTTATAGCTTGCTAAAGAAAACATTTTGAAATGAAAGTCTGGAAAAAATAGTATAAAGTTTACTGTTACAATTTTTAGAACATAAAACTCCTTTCGGTCTGGTGACCAGAGAAGACACAGTGAGACACATGGAGACAATGGGAAAACGAATCTTGCCAATATTGGATTTTATTAGAAGCACCCAATTGAATGTAGGTATATGAGTCATTTGTATTTGTCCAATGTGCAAATGTTAGAGAATTCTAGAAGTATGGAAAGTTTATGGGGCAAATATTGCAAGTGATGGGGGATTTTAGAAATATTCACAGTAAATCTCATTTGCAAAACCAAGCACATTTTAGCTAATGATTTTATTATTCCTTTTATATTCTGAAACAGGTTGTAATGCTACACTGTGCAATTTCAATCATTTATTATACTAGTGTCTCTTTAAGGAGCTTTTTCTTTACACCTTCCTGATATCTAATTCAAGTTTGTAGTGAAATTCTCATTTCAAATCAATAACAAAATTGTAGCAAGCACAATGTTTTCTCTATTTCACTTATTGAGCTATTGCATATAACCATCTCATTACCTACACAAGTATGCAAAGCTTTTCAAGCTGGTGCCTCCACACCACAGAGATGAATTGGATGCTTCTCTAAACATTTGCAATTGATATTTATATAGCCACGAGGTGAATTATCTAATCCCCTCCTATGATTCAGGAAAAACATGCCTTTTCTACTTTTCACTCTTAAAAAACTCAAAACCTGAATTACGCTGAGTTATTTTATAAAATTTAAGCCATTGTGTTGAAAGTACATAAAGAGAACCTCTCATTAACAGGCTAAAAAGGCTAGAGATTTCTCCCATTTTAATATTTTTCAAAAGTCCCGTGAGTTGGAAATATTTAAGAATTTTCTTCTTGTTCCACCTCTCGTATTACATCATTGATTTGATGTTCTCACCTTACAAGCGGAACCAAGGGGGTCATCACAAACAGCTACTTAACATCTGTTCAGCAGTTTATCTGCTTGATAACATTATTCAGCATTTTAGAAAAGCTATAATACACCTCATCTATTTGCATGATTTGAAAGTCTATGCATTATAAATGCAAAAGCACATTTTTTTACTGATTTTCCTACTACAAAGCTCACCCCTCCCCACAACCATGTTTCACTCAATTATCTCCTTTAATAAGAAATCTATATCTATCTTAGTCAGCTCAGGCTGCCCTAACGAAATACCACCCCAGAGACCACCTCCCCCAATCACTGCCATCATTATCAAGCCTTTACAAGAAGTAGAAGCTTTAGTAAGGAAAAGGATCACTGTGTAGCATGGTTGCATCTAGTCTGCGCGTGGCTAGCTCTGCAGAGTCAGTGTGTTGGATGTTGGGGCAGGGATCTGTCTGTGTCTGGCTCTTTGAGGCAATGCCTGCCTGACCTTGTTACTTGTCAGGAAACTGACCACGTGGCCTGTCTTTTGCTAGCTCTGATCTCACTATGTGGACAACATGGGCTGGACCTATCCAGGCATTATACACTTTTTCCATGTTCTAAGCTCATTTTCATCTCACCTTTCAAAGGGTATTCTGATCACTTGGAAATTTTCTTATCCCATTATCTTTATGTGACTACCAAGGAGACTTGAAAACCATATCATTGAAATTCTTAGCATCTTAATAACTCAGTCTTCTGTAAATTTAGTCTCTGTATCACTATGCTAACTGCAAGGAATTTCATCAACATCCCTATGTTTGCGTCTATGGGAAATAACAGTTTTAGGAAGACTGTCTCAAAGAATTTTAATGAAATTAAGGCAAGTAAGCCAGAAAGTACCCACGGGCCACAAATATATCTAAATATTGGCTTCTAGGTTTCTTATGATTAGCCCCGTCACAGCTTCATAAGCAGGATTGAATAAAATTGACTGCAAAAGTAACCTAGCATAATAAATCCAGTAATGAGCTGGTGACTAGAAGTTATTTCTGCATGGTACCCTTAACTATGACCCAAGCAGCCTTCAATGGTGTTTTTAAGATTCACCGGGGTAGCCGGGCTCGGTGGCTCAGCCTGTAATCCCAGCACTTTGGGAGGCTGAAGTGAGTGGATTGCCTGAGCCCGCAGGTTCGAGACCCACCTGGGCAACTTGGCGAGACCTCATCTCTACAGTAAAATCAAAAATCAGCCGGCGTAGTAGCGCACACCTGTAGTTCCAGCTACTTGGAAGGCTGTGGCGGAAGGATCACCGGAGCCCAGCAAGTCGAGGCCGGGAGCGTGCCACTGCACTCCAGTCTGGGTGACAGAGTGAGACTCCAACTCAAAAATTAAAAATTAAAAATAAAAATAAAAAAAGATTCACTGAGGTGAGTTTTTTCTTCTCAGACATCAAATGCCATCCACTTGGATGTTTAGGTATGACATTGTCGTTATTACCCTTGTCTGTGACACCTGCAGATGAAAACTTTTGCCCAAAGCCATGCATGCTCTTGCTATGTAGCCCTAGGGTAAGTCACTTAACCTTTGAACTGTTTCTTCTCATTTATACAATAGGCTAAAATTACCAGGCCCACCTCACAGAGTTGTTGTGACACCATAACGTACAAAAAGTTAAAACATTTTGTAAAGTATTAAGGATTTGAGCTTTAATTATTTGTGTTGGTTTTAGTTTGCATTGACAAGAGACTGTTTTATAGACCTTTCTTTCTAAGTATACAAAGGACATAGCTTGTATTATGTATTTTTCTTCTAATATGAAGAGTGCCCTAGTGTCCTGTAAATTTTGAATTATTTTCCTTAGCTTACCAATTTGCTCAGACGCCTTCACTCAGGCAGAATTTGAGATGTCATGTCTAGCCATGGACTGGACTCAGGACTGAGTCTCGTTGACAGTAGGCTCTGACCATGAATCAATCAGCCCCTCAGACATCTTGGTAGAACACAGCCAATATTCAAGATGTTCCATCATCAGATAGGGGACAATGTGTTGGGCAATGTGTTTATACTAATGAATTTTTTATTCTTCAGCCATCCTTAATACTGGTGACTGAGACCTGATTTTACTTTTGCTACTAGGGCAAAGACTTGTCTGTTTGTAACAACATTCACATTTTCATCTAGGCCTAATGGCTAAAAAATATACTTTGTGTCATATATGTCCAGGAATTTCTAAGTCATTTTGATAATATTCCTTAATGAAAATGGGTTTAGGATATGAAAATACAGTGCATTAATTTCAGCATTTATAACAGCAGGAGACCCAAAAGATAATACTAGTGTTTGACATGCTAATGATCAGAATCAGTTGTACATTTTTTAAGTATTGCCGCATTTATATTATCAGATAGATGATAACTATGTAGATTTCTACATAATACTTACACAACGCCAAGAATTTATATTATCTATTCCTTAAATGTTTTTAATGTCTAATCACCTTTTAAATATTAGGTTTATAATGTCTACCTAATATCTAGTCAGAAAAAAGCTAACATGGCAATACACGAAATTATATCATAGGGAATTTTTTCATTTGTTGCTCCAATTTTCAATTTTCCTGCATTGAGATAAAAGGTACATGTTTTTGTTCTCCACAAGTTATGTCTAAAGAGGTAGAATAGCAACTTACCCCCAATAGAAGCATTTTAAATGTAAAGTGAATAAAATTTTTTCTAAAGCTAACAAATCACTCTTGCTTCCAAATCCCTAAAATATTTTATAGTTAAGAAATTTTAACTCAAACCTATTTTTTAAATTACAGAGTGGTCCAGGTTATTAACTAAGTGTTGATCGCATGCAGAAATTCCCACTTAGGTTCTAGGTTTTAGGAGAAGCACACATACAGTGCTCTGCAATTTAAAGACCATTTTTCCTCACATTATCTCATTTGATCCTCACAATTTGGTGACATTGTGTCACCTTAATTTTACCAATGAAGAAACTGACTCAAAGTAGTGATGTATTCAAGGTCACAGAGCTAGGGGATAGTGAGCTATGACTAAGAATCAGAGCTCTAGAATATTGTTTTGGTATTCTTAAACTAAGACATATCATCTCTCTTTGAAATAAAAATATGATCCTTGCTGGAGGCAAAGCATGTATTAAAAAAACATAGGAGCCAGGCTCGGTGGCTCAGCCTGTAATCCCGCGCCTTTGGGAGGCTGAGGTGAATGGATTGCCTGAGCCTGTGGGTTCAAGACCCGCCCGGGCAACTTGGCGAGACCTCATCTCTACAATAAATAAAAAATTAGCCGGGCGTGGTAGCGCGCGCCTGTAGTTCCAGCTACTTGGAAGGCTGAGGCGAAAGGACCACCAGAGCCCAGCAGGCCGAGGCTGCAGTGGCCGGGAGTGGCCGCTGCACTCCAGTCTGGGTGACAGAATGAGACTCCAACTCAAAAAAATTAAAAAAAAACATAGGAATGATTCCATATCTGGATTCAACTTTTTAAAAATGAACATGTAAGTGTACAAACAAATTAGACTCAGAGAATTGTCAAAAGCTTCCCAGAACAAGAATGTTTACCCCTTGCCATGAGGCAGTAGATACAATTGGTGAAGAGCTTTACTAATTTGAGGGAGTTTCCCAAGTCTCAGGCAGTGATCCTCTTTACACTGGTCTCCTTATCTTTGCAGATAGCTCTGCTAGTTATGCCACACACAGCCAAACAAGGATGACTCCGCATTTTAAGAATTATAATCTACAATACGTGACCAACTTCCTGAACACCAACCCCATTCGGCCGGCAGTCCTGCTATGCCGGCATTTTTACTTTTCTGGACTTTTGTCCTAATTATTTCGCATGCTACTGGATGGCACTGTGTTTTCCATTCATTAACTTTATTGGTCACTGTCAGTTTCAAACTTTATGTTCTGTGCTTCCTGGGCTAAATGTTAAAGAGTTAAAATAATAAAATCTCTTGCCATGCATGAAGCCTTCTTCAGAGGCTGACTTGCCAAAAAATGACCTAACTAACCATGTTTTTAATACCTCATTAATTTTACTTTTAATTTCTTCCAAGTGAAGCATAAAAAATGTTTACATATGCACTTTTGAAATGAACAGTAATATGTGTTTTCCACCCTTTTTTGTAATTAATGTTTCTATATGTTATGCCAAATGGAAACATATTCCAAATGCGTGGACTCTGCTTTTCAGCAGGATTATATAGTGCCACATATTTGCCAAGCATTTATCCATAACCGCCATCAGATCGTGACAATTCTCTTACGGGAGCTTCATTTGAACTTCTAGTCACCTGTCCATCCCTCTGATGGCTCTGGGAGAGTCATGGAAGAGCTACCTCCCTAAGGTTCAGCCTTTGCTAGCCTTCAGTATTTAAGCTAATTCCTTCATTTCATGGTCTTTCCTTCATGTTCTTAAAGCAACAGCATTAAAACATGTCTAGGTGGAATTAGACATGAATTTTTATTTCTTTTTCAAAAACCCTATCTTGTATAGGTAAAATATTAATTTATAGTTTCCTGATAACCAAAACTGCATCTGACTTGGGGCAAGGGGGGGTGACTATTAGCAGTCAACTGTATTCTTCCCCTAGTATTTTACTCATCCAGAGCATTTCCTGTTTTGTTATGCATCCAACAATCAGGCTAACAAAGCACTGTTGTCTTCCGTGGTTTTTATTTCCCTGATATTTTAGAAAATCACACTGATAGATTATGCTCCCAAGCAGGCTGTCGTTTCTGTTCTTCTGAGATGAGTCACTATACCACTTTCCTACAACTAGCCCCATTGTTTACTCTAAAGAGGGACAAAGAAAGCAATTTTTCATCAGAAAGAAAACTGTTTCTCCTCCAACTTGCTTTCCTTTATTTGACAGAATACCATTGTTTAGCTACATGTTTAAACTGAGTGCGTAGGCTAGCTTTTTCATCAATTCAGGGAAGAAACCCTAAATCCACATTTGCAGTCATCAATCTTACAGGTTTATAAATTTTCAGATAAATGATTAATCAGAAAGAACAAATTCGTGTGACCAAAAAGACATTAGCTGAATGGCACAGAAGGGTGTTATGGAGAAATGAAGCAAACACCATGCGATGGTGCCGAGCCTTTATTTATTTCTAGGACTCTAGAAAAATGCCGGCTTCCAGAGGTTGTTGTCAATCAAAATACGAATATGACATTTCAGAAAGAACTGCTTTCTAATTTGAATTGAAGTTCAAAAGTTGTTTAGCATTACTAGTTTCTAATAATTTTTCTCCTTGGGGGTGATTCTGTTTTAAGAAAGAGAAATCATATGTCTGCATTCTCTAATATTTGGAAGAAATTCTGTCTCATAAGTATTCACAAATAAAATAAATTTTATTCAGATACTAAGCTTTAAGGCAGTGGTTTGTGCTCAAATTTCTATTAAGATATTTGAATATTTTAGGAGGCACCTAGCTGAAATTCATATTTCTAGGGTTACATATCAGATTGTGATTCACTGAGTGAGGTCCAGGACTCCATTTGCTAACTGCCTAGTTAATAAACGAGCAAGCCTAGTGATCCTGGTGCAGGTAGCCCAGGAGGGGCACAGCCATAAAAGGGCTGTGGCCACCCAGCCTTGCTCTTCTGAGCACCAGGATGTGAAAGGCGATTGCCCAGCTAAGTCCTCCTGGGACTTCCCCTTTCTCAGTATCCTCCAAACATAGCAGAAACCCAAGGCTTTTATTTTAACCCTCCTAAATGCCCCTATGTCAGAAGTATTTTTCCTGTAGATAAACATGAGAACTTTTGGATAAACTTTGTGCCTCCTATCAAACATTACAATTTGTATTCAACTTTTTAGAGGAGGTAATGTACTCTCTGTTGGAGGCAAACACACCGGTGGATCCCATTATTCTAAGCATGTCTCATCTTGAGAAAGTCCAAAATACCAATAGATTCATGGGGGTTGGCAGTTCTTACAAATATGACCAGAAGTCTGTTTCGAGATGGATCATGTCAGTTGTTGGGATAGTCCTAGCAGAGAAAGTGAGCTCTGCAGGGAGAGGAGCCGGAACCACAGTCATCCAGTGAGAATGGAAGATAAAAGCAGAGCTGTAAACCATTGAGGTCAACAGAATTCAACAGATACAGTATTTTTCAGGATTTGAAATGCATAAAATGCTTTCTTCTATGTAAACAAGAGAGTGGGCAACTCTTAGCTCTTCTGATGCTTTGGTGATGAAGATAACGCCACCCCCTCTAGACAGACACAGCCAGTGGAATCACCACAGGGAGGGTGGTGCAGGTTCTATTACACTCCCTGTTTTCCCCTCATCCTAGCTTCCTAATGCAGGATAGTGAGCAAACTCATCTGAACAGTTCTGCAACGGGCTCTTTTTTTATGTATATTCACTTACTAGGAAAAATGGGGTACAGACAACTCTCTAAAATGATAGAAGGAAATGTTTGTACTAGATGTCATTGCTTCAAAAGTAGCAAATGTGCGGCCACAAGCACTGAGCCCCATCCCCAGGGAGAGGTCTATCTCTGTGGATTTGTTCTAAGTCATCTCCTTTTTCTGCGGGGCCAGGGGAGTCTCTGTGCATGCTCAGGTGTGATGGAGAAGTTGCACTATGCCAGTCTCCTCAACCGGCTGCAGAGAGTGAAGGAGCAGTCCCAGGTGATCAATCAAGCAATGGCAGAGCTGGCAACCATTCCCTATCTACAGGACATCAGTCAACAGGAAGCGGAATTGGTGAGTATTTATCTTTCTTTGTTTAAGGCTTTCACAGGCCCTGAGCCAACAGAAAAGCAATGTGGTCTGAAACAAAAAAAAAAATTGCGATAGTAATTGTAGCCTGAGGGCAAACTTCCCAACCCTCATGTAGCACTCCAATGATGAAACCAAAAATGTAGGAAGGTATGTGTGTCTGGTTTTCATTTGTTCACATTGGCTAGCTTACTTTTTTTTTTTTTTTTTTGAGTTGGAGTCTCAATCTGTCGCCCAGGCTAGAGTGCAGTGGCACACACGCTCATGGCCACCCCAGCGTCGACCTCCTGGACTCAGGCGATCCTTCCATCTCAGCCTTCCAAGTAGTCAGAACTACAGGCACACCCCACCACTCCTGGCTAATTTTTTATTTATTGTAGAGACGAGGTCTTGCCAAGTTGCCCGGGCTGGTCTTGAACCCCTGGGCTCAGGCAATCCACTCGTCTCAGCCTCCCAAAGTGCTGGGATGACAGGCTTGAGCCACTGTGCCCAGCTGACTAGGTTCCATTTTTATAGCAAAACTTTGGGATGTGTAAAAACATAGAAACGGGTTGATAATTCATAGTGTGTGTCAGGTTTTTTTGTTTTAAGTAAAATGAGATCCTAATAAATTGTTTCTTAAACGCCAAAATATGTTGATATGTTATCCTATTCTATGAAAAAGTGAGAGGACAAAAGAGAAATTGCTGTACAGAAAAAATGACCCTACAAAAATAGTCTTTAGAGTTTATGATACATATGCAATGCCAACACATACTAGTAGTGCACTTAGATAAATCAATAAAACAGCTGTTTATTTGAGGGAAAGAGTAGTTAGTCAAAATAGTCGCCTTTTTAATTGAATTGACCAGTTAACTCAGAAAACCAGACACTTTACCCTTACAGACTCACTCTAAAACAAATCAAAGGAATATCTGACAGAAACAAACTTTAATCAGATGTATATATTATAAGCATAATTAATATTAGAAATGATAACACCATTTGAAAAACAATTACTAAACAGTATGCTACCCATTCAAGGAAACAAAATTGACTCTATATGGAGATCCTAATGTGTTGTAGGGAAGGGCTCTTTACTTTGAGACTTTAATTGAGAGTAGAGAAAACTAATTATAGACCTGAATTGAACTCACATAGTGAAAGGATCACAACAGCCCAAACTGATTACCTGTACTTTTCAGATAACTAAATAACCCTCCCTCTTTGAGTTTTTAAAGATGTAATCAAGAAATGAGCTGCTAACATTTATAATGTTCATCTTCATCTAAACCTGTGAAAAATGTGTTAGATAAGCACTGATATTCAGAGTATGCATATTAAATTGTCTAACTAACCGAATAATAAAACTATGCATACTAAAGATAAAAACTATGAAATAAGTCTATTAATCAAGAAATTACCAAACTGGCAATAATACTTTCTAAACCTTTAAGGTTGTGTGCAGAAGAACGCCTTCTAAAAAAAGGCTAAGTGTTTATCCTGCCATTCATAAGGCATTCAGGAGTGCAATAAGGATGGAGTTTCAAAGTGCATATTATAGCCAATTTTAGATGATTAATGCTCCTCTGAGATAAGAGGAAGCAAAGAAAATGTTAATTTAAGAAGCCAGTAAAATGTTGATCCTGTCTTTCTGAAAAGCACATACAAGATTTAAATGAAAAATACAGGGGAGTTCTTGGCACTTAAGTCTTTTTAACCACACATCTATGGCTTTTTTTTCCCCCTGGAAATACTTATTTTTCAAAATATACACACAGAGCCTCAAACTAGCATTCTCTTTCTAAAGTGTAATTTTTCACTCTCTGAAACCTTAAAAAATGGAATTCCATGAGATATTTTCATATTTATATGCCACCATAAAAAATTTAAATATATATTGATGTATATGTAATGCCAAATATTTAAGAATTGCATGTATTACAAGATTTCATCACCATAAGTAATAGATTGTACTTTTCAACTCCTACATATGGGTTAACCTAGAGAATAAATCCTAGTAATATTTCATATGCGTGCTCTTGAAACAGTGACTGCTTGATATACCTCTGAGTGATTGAACTTAAGCTCTGCAATAGCTAAGCCACAGAAAGATTATCTAAGGGTTCGTACAGTTTGATGCCACAGTGAACTGAACTGGTATTTGTTCTTTTTTTTTTTTTAAGAGAACTTTGGCTTTGGTTAAAACCTTTGAGTACCACATGGTTTGATGTAGCTTCCTCACTTTGTTGTCACATATGCGTTGTGTGTATAGGATTGTTTTAAATTGGAATATGGCAGGTGCCTGTTTAGGGCCAAGGGTGAAATATTTAAAACTTGCCTTTGAATGAAACCTTAAACAGGACACCTTGGTTGTTTCAAAATTTGAACAAAGCATAGTAAAAGGAATGAGCTGGATTCTTTAAGAGGCAATAAAACAGCACAATTGTAATATTGTCCTCTGGTGAGCTTTTGCTCGATGCCTAGAATTATGATACATTAGCCTCGGGAGAAAATACAAAAATGCATCCATGTACTACATGCCATTTCCTGAGAGGATTAACTACTGCCTTCATTCTTTACAACCCAAATCTGTTTTTAACAAAACACCAGCACTTGCTACATTAAAACCTATATGTTTTCTGCAAATTTTCAAGAAGAATCTTTTCATTGTTTCAGTATTTTATATCTGCAATAATATTCAGTAATGCCAAGCAAAGATGAGGTGGCAATGTTCGTTGTAGGAAAGATGAGTAATAAAATCATCAGCGTACAAATGATTTTTTAATTAGGTTTTAATCTGTGTATTTAGAGAAGTTCTTTCTGTGTGAATTCCACACTGATAATTTTTATCTTGGTGCCACAGCTGCAGTCACTAATGGCAGATGCTATGGACACCCTTGAAGGAAGAAGGAATGATAAAGAACGTGTGTGGAATACAATCCAAAAGGTAAAACTTTGAGTTGAAGGGAAAAGAGCTATTATTCTCAAAGAAAATGTCCATCTTGGGTCAAATTCGATTAGAAGATAAAAAGAGATGAAAGTTCTTTGGGTTGTTTGGGGGGTTTTTTGTTTTTGTTTTTGTTTTTTTTAAATAAATGCAGTGCTCTCCCTGGAAGTGTGACCAAAATCAAATATGGATTTATTTAATCTGCTTCTTTTCCAACAGACTGTGGTCATATGCTTTCATGATTCTTCTTCATTATCATGCTCATTTTCATATTCTATTTTCATTATCTCCTTCATTATTGGTTATTGTAATTTTTAAAGCCCTTTCATCAATGTTTTAGTCTACTCCTCAGCTATTTCCTCCATTTTTGTCACTTGAGGAAAAGTGGCTACACTTCAGGGAACTACAAAAAAATTAGCACATTGATGGTTTTTATGGAGGAGTAACTAGCATACTGGTTGTTAAAAACAGAGAAATATCCCTATATTAGCTACTGGAGTTTAAATGCAGCAAACACCAAGATGCATCTGGATCCAAGTACCCAGGAGACTTGTGTGACATGGTAGGACTCTCTGAAAATGTAAGAGGCAGTAATGTTGGGTCCCCAGTCCAGCTCAGGGTAGTAAATTCTGATCAGTCTACTCCCCAATCAGCCTCCTCCAATCACAACAGAAGCCTGCTAGTGTCAGGGGACTAGTGTCAAGAGATGTCAGAAAAGCAAACCAAAGCCTTCAGTTTAAAAAACAATGGCCAGCACTGTGAGATTCTGGAGCATCTGAGGAAACGCATGTCTTCTGTAATCAACTCAGAGACCTTATGATACATAGTTGACCCTGGAACTACGTGAAGGTTAGGGACACAGCTGAAAATCCACATTTAGCTTTTGACTCCCTAAAATCTTATCTGTAAATAGCCTACTGTTCAAAGTCTTACAGATAACATAAACAGTCCATTAGCACACATTTTGTATGTTTTATGTACTATACACTGTATTCTCACAATAAAGTAAGCTAGAAAAAAGAAAATGCTATTAAGAAAAACATAAGGAAGAGAAAATATACTCACTGTTTATTAAATGAAAGTGGATCATCATAAAGGTCTTTATCCTCGCTGTTTTCATATTGAGTAGTTGAGGAGGAGGTGGAGAGGACAGGTTGGTTTTGCAGTCTCTGGGGTAGCAGAGGCAGAAAATAACATGCCTGTAAGTGGACCTGCATAGTTCAAAACACTGTTGCTCAAGGGTCAACTGTATTTGTGTAACAAAGAAATCAGCTGACCTTGGCAAACATTCATTGGCTACATATCTACTATGTTGGAAAGAACGTGAAGTGTTGAGTACATTGTCCTGAGCAAGACATGCATGGGCCCTGCCTATGTGGGCCTTAGAATCTAGACAGCTGCTTATAAGCTGACTGGATATTACAGGAAAAAAGGAATGTTCCGGTATCTATGGAAACAAGTAACAGAGTAGCCCAAGCTGGAAGGTAAGAAAGGCTGTCTCTGAGAAAGTGATATTTACACAACATTTAAAGAATGTGTAGTAGCTTTCCAGGTGAAAGGCAATATTTCTAAACAGAAGGAACCATCTGCACCAAAAATGTAAAAAGTATTTCAAAATAAAGTGCAGAGGCAGGAGAAATCACAGAAGGGCTCAGACATGAAGCTGGGATATGTCAGAGTGTATTTAACCGGAAAATGTCTTTGAGACATTATTGTCTGTGGTGGGGAGAGCAGATTGAGGGGCTGCAGAAACGTGGGGAAGTCAGGGATAAAGTGGGTATAGTCATGCAACGAGACATGGTGAGGCTTGGACTAGGGTGGTGGGCAGAGAGGAGAAGAGAAGCAGACAGATAGAAGAAATACCCAGGAAGCCACATCTCTAGACCTTGCTCGCAGATGGGAATTGAAAGAATAGAAAAAGTTCAGAATGATGCCCAGATATTTGCTTGAACAATTGGGCCAGGGCTGGGGAGACGCTTGCTGGTGCCATTGACTAAAGAAAAGACACTGTCGCGGGAGGAGCTTTTGGCTGACAACATAAACTCCTTTTGAGTTCAGCTGGAGACAGAAACCATGCCAGGTATTTGATGTTTGAATGGCTAACTAGCCATATAAAGTTGTTAGCTTAGTAACTGAAAAAGCAAAGGAGAACAACACTTTACCGTGGAGGGAGCACTAAAGAAAGCGACTGCTACTTCTTAGAGCTGGAGGGCCAAAGAGAAGTTGGAATGGCTAAAACTTGGAAACTTGGAGCAGGAATTCTTTTTTTATTATTTTAAGGATGTGAGGTACAATTCAGGATAAGGTATACAAGTGGGCATCATACAGGTAAAGTTTAGGCCTCCCTTTGGTTCCCACTTTGCCAGGTTTGAGGTTAGATACCCTTATTGATGTTGTGTCCCCTCCAAACTCCAAAATTCTACCAAGCCATAACTCAGATCCCCCGCCTGAGGGTACTGCTCAACTGGTACTAATGTCTCTGTGCTTGGATAAGTCCTGAAGGGCTGGACTAGTGGTAGCGCTACCCACCGGTGCTGTGGAGAGTGATGGGGAGAGTGCAGTAATGGAGGTGATTACTTTTGGAAAAACTAGATTTGGCTGCTACTAACAGAAAGAATGTAAGTTTCTGGAATGAAGTTTTGCTCAAGAGACGCTCCCACCAACCCCAAAGCAGACAGAGGGAAACAGGAAGCAGAGAGGGAGGAGCAAGTCCCTTCTTTCTCCACTAGTGTCTCCTACTGACAGAATTACCCATTGGCAAAACAGAAATGGGGTTTGCAAAGTCCTAGCCACAGCATCACAGAGCTGACAACAGAAGGGTAGGTTTGGAGTTGAGAGACTATAGGCTAACAACTGGCCCAAAAGTGCATGGAACACTGGGTGCTAGCAAGACATCCAGCAGGAAATAGAAAAGCCTAGAGTTCTGGATAAAAGACAGAATGAAAATATATATTTCTTACTCATTGGCAAGTTGGTGTCAGCCGAAATCATCGGAGTGGGTGACATGACTGAGAAACAGTGTATAGAATAAGGAGAGAAGAGAGCCTTGAAAACACATCTTAAACTTAGGAGGAGAAGACTACAACAGAGACTAAGAACGACTGGCAAGAGGGATTGGAGCTAGAAGTCAGCCAAACCTAATGCTGATGAGATGCAAGCAATATAGTCAAATGTCTCTGTTGGCCATAGGAATAATTGTTTAGAACAGGGGTCAGCAAACTAAAGTCTGCAGGTCAAATCCTGCACTCCACCTATATTTGTCAAGAAAGTGTATTTCACACAGCCATGCCACTCATTCACACGTTGCCCAAGTCAAGTTGGCCAAGTTGAGTAGTTGCTACAAAGACTATAAATAGCTCACAAAACCTAAAATATTTATTATCTGGCCCTTTACAGAAAAAATTTGCTGTTCTCTGGTTTAGAGCCTTGTTCCTCAAAAAAGTGCATTTGTACAGAAAATATTAATATTTATGAATACAAGTGCTAATGGATAATAGTCCAATTAGTAAATGCAAGGGACCAGATAAAAAGGTGAAAGAGAGATTGACGTGGCATCTATCTACCTCTTACAGGTAACAATTAATTTCACCTCACACTACGCTAGTGTTTTTGATATCTATGTTCATAGGAGCACGTATTCTGTGGCGTCTCACTTTGCCTCTATTGCAGTTATCTATTGCTGTGTTAGAAACCACCCAAAATGTATCAGTTTAAAACAACAATATCATCCCACAGTTCTATGAGTTGACCAGACTCCACTAGGTGGGTCTTACTCAATGCCTCTCAAGCAGTTCAATCAGATGGCTTTTGTGCCTGGGGCCGGAGTTATCTGAAGGCTAAAATGGACTGGACTCCAAGATGGCTCACTCATGTGGCTTACAGTGGACACTAGTCAGCTGAGGCAGTTGGCTGGAGTACCTAAATGTGGCCTCTCCCTGTGAATTATGCTTCAAACAGGCAACTGGGTTCCAAAAGGAAGTATTTTAAGAGACAGAAAGTAGAAACCAACAATCTTCTTAAAGCCTAGGCCCCAAACTGGCACAACAGCTTCTATATTCGATCAGTCAAAGCAACCACAGTCCAGCCAAGGTTCAAAGAGTTAGAGAAATAAGTTCTACCTCCTCTCAATGAAGGAGTGACATGTGTATTCAATGAGAGAATAAAAGGATGGTGCCCATCTTGGAAACAAGGTGCAGTAGCTAGACTGTGACTCTGTGCCCCAAGCTGGCATACATACCTTCAAGCTAGCAAGAGGATAGTAAAGTCAGGCCTTCAAGATTGTAACATGGAAGAGCCACTCCACCCAACCACCAGGTGTCTAGAAAGGCTCACTGGTGAGCAGCCAATCTTTCCAAATTAAAAGCCCTGATAATGATCATAGCTTTCTAAATGGAAGCTCCTGAGAGGTCTTTAGGAAGATGTGAATGGGAAGGAACAGGGTGCCAAATTTCTCCCAAGGGCTTTTAATTTGGTTAATGTGACTCCACAAAAGATGATCGTATCACTTTCAGACAATTCCAGTAGCAAGTAAGTAATTTCCTTTTACTGCTACAGAGTTAATTTGCGTATGCAGAAAAAAATAATTAAAAAAAACCTAATTGTACAAGCTACACTGTGTTCTGAGCCCACTAGAAGTTGATATCAGCATCACCACCTCTGAGATCTGTTATCTGTAATAGAAACAGCTGTCGTACCTAATGAAAACACTTGAAATTTTCATCTGAAGCAGCAGAATGATAGCAGAACCTCCTAGTTCCACATAGTTAAAGGGTCTGTCAGAATCCCTATTACCTAACACAATTTTCAGGGCTCTACTTTGTTATAGGTCTATAAAAGCCTATCAAGATGAAATCTGATTCATGAGAGCTGACCTCCTGTCTACATTGTGTTTTCTTTGAAGTTTCTCTAAGAACTCAGAAAGAGAATGAAACAAATGTGTTTTTTTTCCAGATTCACCAACACTAAAGCACATTCTTTATAGAGTTTTATAAGAGTAGTGGTGGCTGTTGTTTTGCTTTGACTTTGCAGAGTATTTCTGTTCCAGCAATTAGCTCAAGAAAGGTATATGTCTTTTGGTTTAGCTATGCAAATACAAAAATAAGCAGATTATGTCAAAGAAAAAAAGGTAAATTTTCCTGTGGTAGAATGTGCTACAACATATTAATAATTGAGAATATCACACTTTGCTTAGTTTTATTCTATGATAAAAACGCCTCCTAAAACATGCTCTTTTCAGTGTCCCACAGTTCCTGTTGACACCCTGTCATTCATGCCCTTGTGAAATATTGACTGGGCACCTCCTCGTTCAGACACTGCTCTAGACATGGGAGATGCAGCCACGGAAAACAGTGCCCTCTTGACGTTTGCATTCTACTACAATAGGCAACACACGACCTAAAGACATACAGAATCTAACATAAAGGAATAAGTTACATGTGGGGAGAAAGCACAATAACAAAATGGAAAGAGTCACATGAGGGAACAAATCATGGACAGATGCCACTTTCTATTCAGAAGGGCAAGGACTTACTCGAGGATGGCTAGTGTGGGGAAGAACACCTTGATCCAGCCGTTTGGAGACCTGGATCTGTCACAACTTGTGTCAGAAGCCACTTCCTTTCTTTGGTCCTCAGTTTTCTTTGTGAAAGAAGGATGTTGTACTAGGGGGTTTTAAGTTCCCTCCTAGCTCTGAATGAGTAGGTCTTTTGGAAGCCAGACCATCAAAATAAAAGGATAACAGTTTGTATGTACTGCGCTCTTAATATATGCCAACACTGTCCTATTTACCTTACATACCGACTCACTTGTTCTCACATGAGGTAAAAAGTATAATTTGGTAGAGAAGTTTAGCAGTTTGTCTGAAGTCACACAGTCAGTAAATGGTAGAGTCTGGTCTGACCCTGAGGCCTACACTCCTTCTCCACAGACGCCCAAGCTTTGTACTGCCTGAAAACGCCAGAGTGACCAGCATTGTTGTGTGTATTGCTGAGAATTCAGGTGTGAGGCCAAGTGGGGAGTTAAGGTGACTTCCAACAAAATAGAGGTTGGCCGTAAACTAGCTCAGTTTGGGCCTTCAATTCCCAAAATAAAGTTTTTCCAGTCTGGGCCAAAGAAGCCGCTAAGGAACTCTTGGTTTAGTCGCCTTCTGTAGTCCACTTGTACAGGGTGCTCCTTCTCTGTTCCTTAGTATTCCATCTACAGCCAGAAAGAATGCTGAGCTGAATGTGCAAATCTTTGACCATTAATTCGGCTTCCACTCATGGTACTCGGTCAAGTCACAGTCTTCTGAGACCCATACCACTTTCAGATTCTGTCATTTTTCTGTTACCATTGAATCCTAAGGTCCACTGAAACTTTATGAACTAGGCTTAAAATAAATAGAAAAAGAAGTCTTAAAAAATGTACCAACTGTTAAGTTGGAACACTCCTATTGCTTCACATCATAGAATTAAATAGTTAAGCAACATTCTGTCTGCAACTAAGAAGAAAAAAGTTATTTGCTCTTTATGTACAAAGTCTAAATCTGGCACTGGGAAGATCAGAATTTATCATATAAATTCTGGTATAACATATTGTCTTATTTTGATTTGCCTCTGGACCACTGACTTGAGACTAAATGAGGAAAATAAAATTTGGTTATTTTACAAGTAATGAGAAAAACACTCTAGCATATCATTATGGACATGTGAGTTTCCATGAGAAGAAATGCTACTGCAAAATTTTGTCTGATATTATAACATAGTACATCATAAGCTTCAATGAATCCAATTAATGGAGTGTAGGTAGATATTTTAAACCATCCCTATGAATTTATTCAAAATCATTTAGCTTTTTATCTTCCTTTTTGCCTCAAAATCTCATCTTATAAATCATACTCATTGTCATCATACAGAAACGATGCTCAGTGATATACTAACTTGGTCTTTTAAGATGAAACTGTGATTGAATTGTCTGTTACTTAGCAACTTTGTTCTGCTCAAAACTGTTGATGCAAAGCAAACGGGAAGAATGCAAACTTGGGAGCTAAGGCAAGGGCAGTTGGTCAAGGCTGGAGAGTGGAGAACAAGCTGGATCATTTTGTTTCTTTTCCACACCAGCATTTAAACCTGAATCCTTCCAGAAACTCTTCTGAGAGAGTGCACACACGGCACTATCCTTTTGGGCTAATGTGTGGCAAGTTAGTACTTCTGAGAGTACCCCCATCTTTTCAAAGCCTCAGCAGTCGTGCCACCATTTGCAAAGCAGTTTTTCCAGCAGTCGGGTTTTCCTGTGTCTTGTGCTCTAGGGAGTCTCCACAGATTTACCGCAATTTGATGGTGAACCTTCTATTTTGGTTATGGGCCTCCTCATTAGCATATCCCAAGGTTCCTTTACAGCGTGTGCTCCAAGCACCGCTAAGCAGTTCTGTCCAAGCGTAATGCCACTCATGCGAGGAAGCATCAGTTCTCTCGTTGCTGACCGTGCTGGGAAGGGGAGGGAAGGTTCTGAGGACAAGCGGGGAGGGAGGCAAGTCCCAACAGGCAGAAAGAGGCCAGTTAGGGGGATGAATTGTTGTGGTTCCCCAGATAAATGGATCTGTGGTCACGGTGTCCAGGTCAGCAGCTAGAGTGGAGGAGTCTCAACCGAAGTCCTGGCAGAACTTCATGACAGTGGTCAGAGGCTTGAGCCCTGGACAGTCGGACCTTGGAAGGGAGGCCCTCTTCCTCACGTGGTAACCACAGCAAAACACAAGTCTAGCCCAGGGAGTGGAGAAAGTCAAAAACCTTGGTCCAGCCATCTTCCCCACCACGGTGCAACGCCCCAAATTTAGATGGCAGGTTTCAATGGTCACTGAAGCCAACATCTTCCTCTTCTGACTTGAGGGAAAAAGGATAGCATTCATTTGTTAAACATTTTCAGCAGCTGCATTTGCTAATCACCTGCTTCTCATCTGTGCTTTGCCTTGCCTCCAAAACTGGAAACCTTTCTTTTATATACTTTGTTGGTTGAAAATACTGTCTTCTAAAATTTTGATGATCTGTCAGGAAATCTCTGCAGCAGAAGTATTTCCATGCAGAAGTCAGATTCTCACATGGCCCTCTTCTAGGTAGCATGGATCCAGGAGCTCTGCCATTTTTAAGCAAGAGTTTCTCAAGGACAGACAAAGCTAGTCTGCCATCATTCACCAGTATCTAATAAAATACTATGTTACCCAACAAATTATCAAATTAGATTAGTCTGCCTGAAACTTGCTTTTGAATAACTATCACAATTGGAACAAGCTGTAAAAAAAAATTATTTCAGGTAAATAATTGGTGATGACAAATATTATCAGTGATTTTACTGATCTCTTAGTATGTGCCAAGTACTTCAGCACATTATCACGTTTAATGATCGCAACAACCCTATGAGAGACATCATTATCTCTCCTTTGAAAGTTAAGGAAAAATAGCTGTGTGGAACTAACAAGAAAACAAGCCCAAGTTTGCAGTGACAGGATTTGGTTTTGAATCGGATCTGTTTGGGTCACAGGCTCCGTTCTCAATTGCTAGCTAGAACACATATTAAACCAAACAAAGCTGCCAGAAGTTAATGGCACAAAGAACATTGCCTGACCCAAGCTCAGATTCTGTAAAGCAGCCAATGAGATAACCTTCAAGTCTGCTTTTTGGCAGAGCATAGGCATCCTTCGGCCGTCTCTAGGTCACAGTCTGCTGCCCATCTGGAAACTTGCCCACACTGCTCCGTGGTGGCTGTCAGACCCAATCTAAGCCCTGGCACCCACTCCTCTTCCCTGCATCATGCTGCGCTTACTGTCCTCCCTCAATCTCCCTCCCCTAGTAGACATATCATGTCCAGGCTTGCTGTAAAGTTCACTATTTTTCCTCGTTCTGCAGCTCCAGAAATTTAAGGAAACAACTTAGATGTCTAGTCACTTCTGTAGAATACTTGCTGTTGCTCTGAGGGTCACTCTCTGGTGAATGATCTGAATTTCCATCCTGAAATGCACCAAACTTTCAGTGGAAACACAATTTTATAAGCCCATATTGCCATTACCCCTCCAAGTGTAACCATCACAACCCAGAGGGTCCTGAGACTGGAACTGGACCAGTACACGGTTCACCTCCTCCACTGCCTGGCCTCTCTCCCTGCCTCACCCACTTATGAGCTAACACAGAGAAGTGACTACAACAGAAATTGGAAATGCTCATATTGCTCCAAACTTATTCGCATTTTGATCTTTGCAAAAGCTTCTCAGAGTGCATCTTTTAAAAGTTTAATGTAATATTCTGGGGTAGGGGAGAGGAGCATATGTCTCAATTGTATTTTGAACTAAAGAGCAAGTTTGCAGTTCATTCTATGAGTCGCTTTCTTCAAATTACTGAAAGTGTCTTTTTTGCTTGGCAGCACTGCATTTTATGCATGTCTTTCATCACGTTAAGTTTTGCAATCCTTTATAATTCTGGAGAATAACAGAATAACAGCTTATACCACTTGGGAGCTAAATGAGCCATAGGACATCTTCCATTCTGTATTAAAAGTGGGATTAATACGGAGTTCAGAGCAATTGCCTTGTAGCTCATTCAGTCATTTGTAGTGTACTCATTACACCTTTTGTCTTTTGGAGAAAGGCAAAAATAAGAGTGCCTTTACATGCAACTCTAAAGGCAGGTATGGGCCATTTATCCTTCTGATTATGGCTCTCATAAAATGGTAGCTGTAGAGAGAGAACAAGACTGAAATCTAAAATACATACACACGAATTCCGTGGGCAAAAATATACCTGTATCTCTTAGCAGCATCAACTCTGTATAAAACTAATGTGCACCTGACTAAAATGACTTTCTGTCAGAGAAAAGACTCTGGAGAGGAACATGAGATGGCTGGTGAAAAGAGGACTATGAAAATATGTTGGAGAGATCCTAACCTATAGAGATAGGATCAAGTTAGACTTACCTTTCATTAAAAGGATTCAAGAGGCTTTAGCTTCCTAAGACCTCTTATGGAATGAAGGCCCCTTCAGCTTTACAGTGGGTGATTCACTTTATCACATTGACAAAGATATTTAGAAGCAACTGGACAAACTGACTCAAGAAATGAAAGTATATCTTCTTGAGGTACAGTTATCAAAACAGTTTTTTAAAAACCCATGACAGAATAGTTCTGCTGAGAATATGTAGTAGATGTGCTTTTTCCTATTCAGCCCATTACATACAACTAAAAGTCTTGAATATTATGTGCAAAACAAGCATAGGAATCTAAAAGGTGGAATGAAGAAGGCAGATTAGCCAGGAACACGGAGACCCAATAAATGATATGGAAATTAGTTCACTGGAATTTTTTTTTTCTCCTCCTACATCCCACACTTGGAGCTGAATAAACTAGTAATCAAGAAACACAAACAAATGCTGATCAAAAAAAGTTTCAACCAAAACCCTTTATCATTAGCCAAAGGACAAGAGAAAGGGCCACCTATCAAAACAGAAAACTCTTAGATAATAAGTTCTTTACTCCAGCCAAACACTATGAAAAAATGATGATCCCACCCTCACCCATGTCAGTAAAGGTCAAGTGCAGGATTAGACTTCTACACTTGTCAGGCTGTAGCAAAGTGTCCCAATCTTCCCACCCTGACAGGGTGGTGTCAGAAAAGGCAAGGAGACTAGATTTTATCTACAGCAGGAGGGAAGTAAGTATCCCTTTTCTTCCCCTGCTCTTACTGTCTAGTGTCAGAGAAGGCCTAGAAGAGAGTCAGGATTTTCAGCACCCAGCTGGTAATGAATCTTCTCTCAAAACGTGATGACAGTGAAAGCCACAAAGGGGACAGTAGTGAGGGACTCCTCCCCCTCCAAGCCAGTGAGGTATCAGTGGAAATATGCAGCCCCTGCCAAGAAGTAATGGAGCATCCCTCCCTCGGCTGTCATTGGAGGTCGAGTTGGGAACCTGAGCTTCTGTTTCCACCTGGAAATAGCCAGGCAGTGTTCCACATGCCCCTGCCATATCAGTGTCAAAAAACAAAACAAAACAAAAATCCACCTAAACCAAGAGGTTTAAATAAGATCTAGAGTCACATAACAAAATATTCAAAGATCTAGATTTCAAAGAACTAGGAAGAACAAGAAGATCTAGTTCTAGGAAGATCTATAAAGAACCAAGAATTAGAAAGACCTCAGACTAAGTGAAGAAAGACAATGAACAGATGCCAATACAGAGATGCCAGATATAGTAGAATTATCTGACATACATTTTCTAAGGCAACCATTATAAAAATGCTTTATGAGCAATTGCAAACACAGTTAAAATGAAAAAAATAGCCTCAGCAAAAATATAGGAAGTCTCAGCAAAGAAATAGAAGATACAAAGAAAAACCAACTAGAAATTTTAGAACTAAAAATAAGTAAAACAAAAACAAACTCAGCCGGGCTCCGTGGCTCAGCCTGTAATCCCGCACCTTGGGAGGCTGAGGTGAGTGGATTGCCTGAGCCCACGGGTTCGAGACCCTCCTGGGCAACTTGGCGAGATCTCATCTCTACAATAAATCAAAAAATTAGCCAGGCGTGGTAGCGGGCGCCTGTAGTTCCGGCTACTCGGAATGCTGAGGCGGAAGGATCGCCAGAGCCCAGCAGGTCGAGGCTGCGGTGGCCAGGAGCGGCCACTGCACTCCAGTCTGAGCAACAGAGTGAGACTCCAACTCAAAAAAACAAAAAAACAAACAAACAAAAAAACCCAAACTCATTGGATAGGCTCAACAGCAGAATGGAGGGAGAGAAGAAGGAATCAGTGAAAGAAAGATAGAACAATAAAAAGTACCCAATGTTAAAAACAAAGAGAAAATAAACTAAGGGAAAGGGAATGAGGAAGCCTCTGGGATCTAATATTGGTGACATCAGAGTTTCAGAAAGAGAGTAAAAGTGGGCAGGACTAAAAAAGTTCTCAAACACGTAATGGTTGAAAACTTCCCAATGGCAAAATATGTAATACTATAAATTCAAGAAGCTGAGTAAATATTAAACAGTATAAACCCAAAGAAATTCACCCCAGTATACATCAGAGTCAAACTCCTGAAAAATAAAGGCAAAAAAATCTTAAAAGTAGCAAGAGAAAAATGATACATTATCTATATGAGAAAAAGTTCAAATGACAGTGGCTTTCTCATAAGAAAACACAGAGGCTAAACATAATTGGCACAGTATTTTCAATTACTAAAAGAAAATAATAATCAAACCAGAATGCTATACCCAATGAAAATCTTTTTCTGAAATGAAGAGGAAATCAAGATATTCTCAGATGAAGGAAAACTGAGAGACTGCATCACCTAAAAGAATAACTAAAGAGATGTCTTTAAATAAAAGGGGCTCAATACAAGAAAGATTTAGAAATATCAAAAAGGTTGAAAGAATATAATAAGCAAAAATATGAGTAAAAACAATGACTTTTCTTCTCTTCATTATGCTTGTTGGGGGAAGCAAAAATAATAACATTGTATAATATAGTTCTAAAAATACATAAACTATTTAAAATAATTATAAGTGGAAGAGAATTAAGAGACATTAAGAAAGTAATGATGATTCTACACTTCAATCAAATCAAATGAAGATATATATTTATATAAATATAATGTAATATCTAGAGCAACTACTAAAAAAGCTATACAAAAAGATATACCAAAAAATACTCTGGCTGAATAAAAATGGCATTCTGAAAAACGTTTAAGAACCCTCAGGAATACAGGGGAAGAAAAAGAAAAAAAAGCCAAAGAAATAAATAAATAAATTGGCAGACTAAGCTCTAACATACCAATAATTATTCTAAATTTAAATGGCACAAGTATACCAACAAAAAAACAGAGACTACAAAATGGATTTAAAAATATGTCCCAATTATATGCTTGCTATTTACAAACTCACTTCAAATATGATGACAGAGTCAGGTTAAAAGCCAAAGGATGAAAAAAGATATATCATGCAAACATTAATAGAAAGAAAGTCCAACTCAAAAAAAAAAAGAAAGAAAAGAAAGAAAGCTATAGTAGCTATATTAATGTCGGACAAAGTAGACTTCAGAAAAAAGAAAATTACCAGAGACAGAGAGATATTCTAAAGCAATTAAAGAGTCAATTAACCAAAAAGACATAGCAACCCTAAATGTGCATGGACAAACAATGTGGTCTGCAAAATATATGAAGCAAAAGCTAATTGGACTAAAAGGAAAAACAGACATGTCTACATATATAGGTGAAGATTTCAACTCCCCTCTCTCAATAATTGATAGAATAACTAAACAGAACATCAGCAAGGATATAAAACTCAACAACATCATCAGCCAACAGGATCCAACCAAAATTTATAGACCAATCCACTCATCAACAGCAGAATACTCATTCTTTTCGAGTGCCCTTGGAACATGTACCAAAATGGACCATATTCTGGATCATAAACAAATGTGAACAGATTTCTAAAAACTGAAATCATAAAGAATGTGCTCTACAACTGCAATGGTATCAAACTAGAAGCCAATAACAAAAAGATAACATGAAAATATCTAGATACTTGGATAGTTCATGGATGGGAAATAAATGAAAGGATATACTAAACTGAATGAAAATGAAAATATAACATATCAAAATGTGTAGGACATAGCCAAGATGGCACTGAGAGAAATTTACAACACCAAATACACACATTATAAAAGAGGAAAATCTCAAATCAATAATTAAAGTCTCACTTCAAAAAACTATAAAAAGAAGGGAAAATAAACTCGAAGCAAAAAGAAAAAAATAATAAAGATGAAACTAGAAATCAATAAATTAGAAATCAATACAAATAAAAATAAAGAAAATCAATGCAACAAAGAGCTGGCTCTTTGAACAGATGAATAAAATTTAAAAACATTTAGCAAGACTAATGCAGGAAAAATGGGAGAGGACACAAACCAACATGGAATAAAACAACCTATTACTACAGGTGCTGCAGACATTAGAATAATAATAAGGGAATACTTTGAACAATTCTACACATATAAATTTGACAACTTTAGCTGTACTAGTCCCTCAAGAAACACAAACTAATGTAACTCACCCAATATAAAATAATTTCAGTAGCCCTATAACTGTTCATAGTTATAACCTTCCAAAATGGAAACCTCCAATCCTAGCTGGTTTCACTGGATAATTGTACTACCCCTTAAAGAATAATTAATACCAATTCTACACAATTTTTTCAGAGAATACAAAAATAGAAAATACTTCCCAATTCATGTTAGAAGCTAGTATTATCCTAATACCAAATCAGACAAAACCAAAAAACTATAAGCCAGTATGTCTAATGAATATAGAAACAAAAATCCTTAAATTATTAGTAAGTAGAATTCAACAGTGTTTAAAATAAAAACATAACTAAGTAAAGTTAATTCCAAAGATGTATGTTTGAATATGTCAAATTCAATGTAACCTACCATATTAACAGATAACAGAAGAAAAATTTCATGATCATATTAATTGATGCAAAAAAAAGCATTTGACAAAATTGAACACTTAGTTATGATTAAAATTGCTCAGAAAAAAAGGAATATAGGGGAACTTCCTCAGATTGCTGAAGAACATCTATAAAAAGTATAAGGTTAACATTACACTTAACAGTGAAAGCATGAATTCTCTCCCTCTAAGATTAGGAACAAGGTAAGAACATCAGCTCTCAGCCCTCTTATTCAACACAGTACTGAAAATTCTAGCCACTGCAGTAAGGCAAGCAAAGGAAATAAAAGAAATGTAGAACAGAAATAAATAAACAAAACTGCTACTATTTGCAGATGACATAATTGTCTACATAAAATTCGCAACAAATATACAAAAAATTCCTCAAAAGACTGAGTTTAGCAAGGTTGCAGATACAAGCTAAGTGTACAAAACTCAGTTGTGTTTTTATATATTGGCAGTGATCAAGAACACTGAAATTTAAGACACAGTACCATTTAAAATTGTTCAAAAAAATGAAATACTTTGGTGTGAATCTAGCAAAACATATACAAGACTTGTATGCTGAAAACTACAAACAGTGATGAAAGGAAACAAAGATCTAAATAAATGAAGATATATATTGTGTTCATGGATTGGAAGACTCAACATAATATAGACATCAATTTCTCAAAATTTATATACATTCCCAAGCAATGAAGCCTATTAACAATGACCCGTCTCTGATGACATGCAATTCAGACCATGGATGGCAAAGAGACTTAACAAGATTCAGGAAAAAGTGGACACCCAAATTAATCAGGCCACAAAAACAGTACAGGAAGTGAAAGCTGACCTGGTTATTTTAAGAAAGAACAAAGCTGAATTTCTAGAATTGAAGAATTCTCTCCTGGAATTCCAAAACAAAATAGCAAGCCTTAACAGCAGAATCTACCAGGTAGAGGAAAGAATCTCAGAACCTGAAGAATGAATTACTGAATTAACCTAGTCTGACAAAACTAAGGAGAAAAGATTTAGGAAAAATGAACAAAGCCTATGAGAGGCCTTGGATTGTGTAGAGACCAAATCTATCTATGAGAGAGAAGGGGAAATTGAGAACACCCTGGAACAAGCTCTCCAAGATGTCATCCAAGAAAACTTCCCCTGACATGCTTGAGAGGCAGCAGTGCAGACACAAGAAATTTGGGGAACTCCAGCAAGTTATTATACAAGATACTCTCCAAGTCACATAATAATCAGATTTGCCAAGGTAAACATGAAAGAAAAAAAACCCAAAGGCAGCTTGAGAGAAGAGTCAGACCACCAACCAAGAGAGACCCATCAGAAGTGCAGCAGACCTCTCAGCAGAAACCTTACAAGCCAGAAGGGAATGGGGACCAAACATTCTTAAAGAGAAACAATTTCAGCCAAGAATTTACTATCCTGCCAAGCTAAACTTCATTAATGAAGAAGAATTAAAATCCTCCCCAGACATGCAATCCCTAAGAGAATATGCCACCTCCAGACCAGCCCTTCAGGAGATGCTTTTAAAAAGTTCTAAGCTCAGAAATGAAAGAATAGTTCCACGCACTGCAAAAGCATAAGTAACCAAAGTTTACAGACCATACAAAATAACCCAAAACTAAAACATAAAACAGCTTTTTAAAAACAATATGACAGGAACAAAGCCCCAGATCTCAATATTTAACTTAAATGCGAATGGATTGAATGTGCTGCTCAAAGGCCCAGAGTGGCAAATTAGATAAAGAAGCATAATCCATCCTTCTGCTGCCTTCAATAAACCAATCTCACTGTAAATGATACCCACAGGCTCAAGGTAAAGGTCTAAAGAAAGATCTTCTAGAAAAAAGGAAAGCAAAAAAACAGCAGGAGTAGCTGTTATATTAGATAAAATGGCCTTTAAACCGATAAAAGTCAAAAAAGGACAATGAAGGACACAATGATAAAGAACTCAATTCACCAGCAAGAAAGACCTATCTTGAATTTATACACGCCATATGAGCACTCAGATTTATGAAACAATTGCTAATTAGTCTAAGAGAGGACATAGCAGCCATATAATAATTGTCAGAGACTTCAATACCTTGATAACATATTTAGATAGATCATTAAGGCAGAAGACTAACCAAGAAACTTGGAACCTTAATTCAATACTGGACCAAGTAGATCTAATAGGATTCTACAGAGCACTCCACCCAACAACCCAAAATAATATATTCTTCTCATCAGCACAGGGAACATACTCTAAGACCAACCACTTCCTTGAACACAAATCAAGCGTGAACAAATTTCAAAAGTCTAAAATCATACCAAGCATTTTCTTAAACCATAGCAGAATAAAAATAGATATCATCACCAAGAGGAATCCCTCAAAACACACAAGTACATGGAAATTAAACAACATGCTTTTGAATGACTTTGAAGTTAACACAGAAATCAATACAGAAATAAAAAGATTCCTAGAAACAAACAAAAAGAAAAACCACAACATACCAAAACCTATGGGATACCGTGAAATCAGTGCTGGGAGAATTTGTAACGTTGCATGCACACATCAAGAAAACAGAGATCTCATGTAAACAATTTAATGTCATACCTAAGGGAGCTGGAAAGAGAAGAACAAGCCAACCCCAAACCCAGCAGAAGAATTGAAATTATCAAAACAGAATCAGGACATAATGAAATAGAGACCAAAAAAAATTATACAAAGGATCAACAAATCAAAAAGCTGGTTCTGTGAATGGATAAATGAGATTGATAGACCTCTGGCCAGATTAATGAGAGAGAGAGAGAGAGAATATTTTTAGTGAACACATTCAGAAATAAAAAAGGCAATGATACAACCAACCCTGAAGAAATACAATAGATTATCAGAGATTACTATAATACGAGCATATATATGCAAGTAAGCTAAAAAACCTAGAGGAAATGGAGAAATTCCTGACAACATACAAACTCCCAAGATTGAAACAGGAAGAAATTGAAATCTCAAACAGACCAATAACAATCAAAGAAATTGATTCAGTAGTAAGAAACCTCCCCATCAGAAAAAGCTTCAGGCCAGATGTTTTCTAGCTGAATTATACCAGACATCCAAGGAAGAGTTGACCAATCCTATTGAAAGTTTTCCTAGCAAAGAAGGAAGAAATTCTCCCTAGTTTCTTCTATGAAGCCAATATCATTCTGATACCCAAAAACAGTAAAGAATCAACAAGGAAAGAAAACCTCAGTCCAATTTCCCTGATGAACATAGATGCAAAAATTCTGTACAAGATACTAGCAAATTCCATCCAACACTTTACAAAGATCACTTGTCATGACCAGGTGGGCTTCATCCCTGGGATGCAAGGCTGGCTCAACATAGGCAGATCAATAAATGTAATCTACCATATAAACAGATGTAAAACCAAGAAACACGTTATCTCAATAGACAAAGAAAAAGCAATTGATAAAATTCAATATTGCTTCTTGATAAAAAACCCTCAAACATCTAAACATCAAAAGAACATTCCTCAAAAACAATAAGAGCTATCTATGACAAACCTGTAGCCAGCATCATACTTAATGGGTAGAAGCTGGAAGCATTTCCCCTAAGAACTGGAGTAAGACAAAGATGTCCACTCTCACCACTCCCATTTAACATAGTACTGGAAGTCCCATCCAGGAGCAATCAAGTAGGAGAAAGAAATTAGAGGTATCCAAAAAGGAAAAGGAAAAGAGTAAGTTAAATTATCCCTCTTTGCAGATAACATTGTTCTGTACCTAGAGAACCTCAGAGAGGCTGCCCAAAACCTCTTTGCACTGATAAACGACCTTAGTAAAGTCTTAGGATACAAAATCAATGCCCAAACACTAGTTGCATTCCTATACAGCAAAAACAAGCAGGCTGAGAACCAAACAAAAAACACAATCCTATTCATAACAGCCATAAAAAGTAGCATACCTCAGTATTCATCTAACCAAAGGGGTGAATGAGCCTCACGATGTAAACTACAAAAACTCTGTTCAAAGAAATCAAAGATGACACAAACAAATGAAAGAACATTCCATGCTCATGGATCGGAAGAATCAATATTGTCAAAATGTCCATTCTACCCAAAGCAATCTACAAATTCAACACAATTTCTAACAAACTACCAGCATCATTTTTCACAAACCTAGAAAAGACAATACTTAAATTTATGTGGAAGCAAATATCAACCCAAATAGCTAAAGCAATCCTCAGCTGAAAGAACAAAGCTGATGGTATTATACTCCCAGATTTCAAGACTGCAGTAACCAAAACAGCATGGTGCTGGTACAAAAATAGACACATAGACCAATGGAACAGGAAGACAATTCAGAAATAAAACCACAGACCAACTCATCTTTGACAAAGCCAGCAGAAACAAACATCGGGGAGAAGAAATCCTATTTAGCAACTGGTGCTAGAAAAACTGGCTAACCACATGCAGAAGAATGAAACCGAATCCCTACCTATAACCATATACTAAAATTAGCTCAGAAAGGACCAAGGACTTAAATATGAAACCTCAAACTATAATAATCTTAGAAGAAAACCTAGGGAACATCCTCCTGAATGTAGGCCTAGGCAATGAATTCATAGCCAAGTCCAAAGCAAATGTAGCAAAAACTAAAATTGACGGGTGGAAACTTATCAAGCTAAAAAGTTTTTGCACAGCAAAAGAAACCATCAAGAGAAATGAGACAGCTCACACAGAATGGGAGAAAATATCTATAAGCTAGGCACCCGACAAAGGCCTAACATTCAGATCTATAAGGAACTCAAATGAATTGACAGGAAAAACAAAACAAACAACCCCATTTAAAAAATGGACAAAGGACATAAACAGACAATTTTCAGAGGAAGAAATTCAAGCAGTCAACAAACATAGGAAAACTTGCTCAGCTTTAGAAATCATCAAAGAAATGCAAATCTACAATAAGATACTACCTCACATCAGTCAGGATAACTCTCACTAAAAAGTCGAAAAACAACAGGTGTTGACAAGTCTGCAGGAAAAAGGGGGAACACTACTACACTGTTGGTGAGAATGTAGCCTAGCTCCACCTTTGTGTAAAGCAGTTTGGAGATATCTCAAAGAACTAAAAATAGAGTTACCATTAGACCCAGCAATCCCGCTGTGGTAATATGCCCAAAGGAGCATAAGTTGCACCACAAAAAAAATACACCTGCACTTGTATGTTTATTGCAACACTATCTACAGTAGCAAAAACATGAAACCAACCCAGAAACCTATCAAAAGTGTACTGGAAAAAGAAAACATGGCACATATACATATGACGGACATACATCCATAAAGAAGAACAGAATCATGTCCTTTGCAGCAACATGAATGCAGGTGGAGACCACGATTCCAAGTGAACTGTCACAGAAACAAAAATTTGAATTCCACATGTTCTCACTCATAAGTGTACACCAAACATTGAGTACACAGGCACAAGAATCGAAACAACAGACACTGGGCACTGCTAAGGAAGGGAAGCAGGGGGCAGAAGGGACACCAAACCGTCCCATCCTCACCACTGAGTGGGGGAGGGCTCATCAGAAGCCCACCTCTCATCTTCACACAATATACTTGTGAGCAAATACTCATGTGTACCCTACCATTTTAAAATACAAATTGTTTAACTTTATATATGTTTAATATAATTCCTATTAAAAATCACAGGAAAATTTTTCATAGGTACAGACAAGATTATTCTAAAATTTATATGAAAAGGCAAAGGAAACAGACTAGTTAAAACACTTTAGAAAAAGAATTAAGTGGAAGGAATTTGTTTACTCAATTTTAAAATTTTTTACATAGCTACAGTCATCAAGATGTTGTGGTATTGGTGGTGGAATAGACATAATAAAACAGAATAAGAATAAACCTACTCAAATATGCTAAACTGATGCTTTTAACAAAGGTATAAAAGTAAAGTGGAGGAAAGATAGCCTTTTCAACAAATTATGCTGGAACAATAGACATTCATCGACTTACAAAAAAAGAACCTTAACCTAAACGTCACACTTTATATAAAAATTAACTCAAAATGAGTCACAGACTTAAATGCAAAATGCAAAATTATAAAACTTTTAGAAAAAAAATAAGAGCAAATCTTTGGGTTCTTTTTCTATGTAGACTTCTTAGACTTGATACCAAAAGTACAATCCCAAAAATTCTAATTGATAAATTAGACTTCATCAAAATTAAAATATTTATCTGTGAAAGACTATGGTAAAGAAGAATAAAAAGAAAAGCTCAGAGTGAGAAAAAAATATTTGCAAACTCCACATCCTACGAAAGATTTTGCAAAATTCAACCATTTAAAAAAAAGTTATTCCAATTTGAAAATAGACAAAATCTATGAATAGGTATTTTATCAAAGTGAATGAAAAGTAAACATGTTAAAAGATGTTCAACATCACCATCATCAGAAAAATGCAAATTAAAACCCCAATGAGATGTCACTATGTACCTATCAAAATGGCTAAAAATAAAATATACTGGCAACACTAAATACTGCTAAGGATAGAGAGAAATTGGATCACTCACACATTGTTAATGAGAATGTAAAATGGTATAGCCACTGTGAAAAACAGGATAGCAGTTTCTTTAAAAATAAACAAACAAATATGCAACTACTATATAGCCTACAATTGGAATCCTGAGCTTTTATTCCAGCGAAATGAAAACTTATATTCACATAAAAACCTGTACACAAATATTTATGCTATTTCATAACAGCTCATAACTGAAAATAACCTAGATATCCTTCAAAGAGTGAATGGTTAAACAAACTGTGGTACATTCATACCATACAGTAAAAAGAAACAAACTGCTGGTACAACAACTTGGAAAATTCTCCAGAGAAGTATGCAGATTCCATTTTGATAACCCTCCATATGATCTCATTTAGATAACCTTCTTGAAATGACAAAATTCTATAAATGGAGAGCTAATTAGTGGTGTCAGTGTCAAGGAGAAAGGGGACCAGGAGGAAAACGGGTGACTGTAAAAAGGCAACATGAGAGCTCTTTGTGATGATGGAACTGTCCTGTATCTTGACTGCATCAATGCTGATATTCTGGCTGTGGTATTCTTCTATAGGTTTGCAAGATGTTACCAACAAGGGAAACTGGGTACAAAGTACACAGGTTCTTCCTGTATTACTTCTTACTGATGCATGTAAATTTCTACAATTATCTCAAAATAAGAGTTTTATATAATAATACATATTCAAACCTTCAAACAAATTATACCATTTTTTAAATGATGATATATGGTACCTTAGTCTGTCATAACAAAATACCGTAGATTAGGTGGCTTATAAACAACAGAAATTTATTTCTAACAGTTCTAGAAGAGGTGAAGGTACTGACAGATTTGGTATCCAACCAAGGCAGTTTTCTGGTTTAGTGATGGTACCTCTAGCTGTATCTTCACATGGTGGAAGGAGCAAGCAAGCTCTCTCAGGCCTCTTTATGTAAGGGCACTAATTCTGTTCATGAGGGCTCTACTCTTGTTACCTAAACACCTCCCAAAAACCCTACCCTCTAATACTATCACCTTGGGAATTGCAATTTTACCATATGAGTTTATAGGGACATAAACATTCAAACCATAGCACATGGTTTCCTGAACAAAGTGATAGCAAAGTTTTATAATAGCTTGTTAACTCTATATTAAACATGATAGAAAGTGTTATCACTATGGGCATTTTCATTCAAGAGCTGGTAATACAATTTGGCTTTTTTTTTTTCAATTTTTTGAAAATCTCAGGGGTAGGTGCCTCAGATTTTCATGGTATACTCCTAGGTCTAAAATACTGAATAATATGCCAAGTTTACTAAAGGAAGAAGGAAAAATATAGGGGCCTGTCTGTCTGTTTGAATACTAGCCAAAAGCTAAGCGAAACTGCTATATTATGAACAGTAGAAACAACTGCGTTTCAGAAAGTAAGTTTATTTTAGAAATTAATTTCAAGCCTGTTTGAAAACAATTGTAATTCTAATAAGAATTAAAATTCAAGCCATTTTGGATGATAAATATTTAAAAGCATTTGGTCTGGAAATTAAACTGGAACAGAGCAAAGAAACTAATGTTATCAAATCCACTGTGGTGGGGTGAAATGTCTGTTTTGCCGAGAGGATTTTGGACTAAACTGCTAATCACTGAAAACACATTCTTATTCTGTAACTACCACTGCTGTCGTATAAACCTTATATTTATTCCTCAAAGGTTTCATTATTTCCTCAACTTACTTTCTTCTAAAAGACATTTTCTAAAGCTTTATTTTTTTTTAAATCCTTTATGCACTCAATTCCTAATGCAGGAACATGTGCAGGCAAAGCCATATAAACGTACCTAATCCTCTCTCCTTGACTCAAACTACATGAAATTTCATAGGCAGGCCCAAATTCAAGCCCAGCATCTCCCATTTATGTTTGAGATCAACGTTTTCTCACTGCCATGATTGGCAAGAGATGATTATGGCTCCCAAGGTATACACTAAGCCTGTGCAGGATATACCAACAAAGTAGGGAGCCTCAGTAGGAAAAGTGAATTTTTGAAAGGATTAGACTTATATTTGAGGAGAAAATTACAAGCAAATTGCGCTTCCGTTCACTTTATAGCCTAGTGGTGGTATTCGTTTGCTAAGGCAAAATACCACAAACTGAGGGCTTAAACAACAGAAATGTATTGTTTCACAATTCTAGAGAGTAGAAGTCCGAAATCAGTGTCCTTAAGGTTTCTGAGGACTGTGAAGAATAATCTGTTCCATGCCTCTCTTACTTTCTGGTGTTTGCTGGCAAACTTTATCGTTCCTTGGCATGACCCCAATCTTTGGTTTCATCTTCACATGGTGTGCATCTGTCTCCAAATTTCCCTACTTTATAAAACACCAGTCGTTTTGGATTAAGGCCCACCCTAAAGACCTCATTTTAAGCTGATGACCTATAGAAAGACTATCTCTAGATAAGGTCACATTCTAAATTATTGGAGGTTAAGACTTTACCATATAAATTGGGCGGGGAGGAGGGGGTAATTCAACCTATAATAGTTGTGTTTGAATATGAATTAAATGGTCTTGAGAAACCAGTTGATGACAATTTCTTTACTCTTTGATGTGAATTACAACCTACAGCCATATTAGACAGCAGTCAGAACCTATCCTCCTGCTGAGAACTTTAGTTCCTCTCAGTCATCAGATATCCCAGAATTCTCTGCAAGCTCATTTCATCTAATGTCCATTTCACTGTAATGTCAAGTCAGCATTGGCACAAGGAAAAAGTTATTTGCCCATTTTGCAAATGGGAAAATTAGACCCTGAATGCCCAAGTAGCCTATCTGATTCAGTTAAGCAAGTAGATTTTGTACCAAAAACAAAGTTGAATAAAGCCTCTGCTCCAAAAACTGGCTCATTTCCCTCCTTACATACTTACATATTTCTTTGTGTTTTATTTTCCTAAGGGCTTTATAGAAATTTCTATCATTTGCAATCTGTTCTTCTAGCTATATGAATCTATTTTCTCTCCAACCAGCATTTTTCTTTCCTTGACTTAAAAAAAAAAGAAAATAAAGAACAAGCTTTACTAAAAACACGTTGCAGCTCTTCTGCACTTCAGTAAATACAGAAGCTAAAAGTGACTGACTTTGCTGCATTTCATGTCGTTCATCCAATGCTGTCATCTAAGGAAATAACCTCTGATTTGAAACTGTGAGTACTCATCTCTAGGACTGGACTACTTGGATCTGACGTGAGCGCAAGTCATGGAATATTATGACTGGGTGTGTTCTTGGTAATTATCCAGGCCAACCTACTCCTAACTTCAAATATTGGTGAAAACTGAAACTCAGAAAGGCCAAGTGACTTCCCTGAGGTTACAGAACAGGATTATAAGCCAAGCCAAGAACAGAACTCAGCACACCAACTGACTCCTCATCCAGTGCCCTTTCCACTTCTGGCTATTTCAAGGATGAAGACAACACCTTTTTATCACCTTGCCTTGATGGTCCCAAAGCTAAACAATAGGTAATAGAATAGTGGCATACGACAGTAGTGCTTATTTACTTCATAGAGGAAAAAAGACCTTCTGATATGCACCATACTAAGCATTACTTTGAGTATGGAAAAAGACGTTGCTTTCTGAATCTCTTTAACTCTTTTATCAGAGAATAGGATTACCAAGGGTCAAATAATATCCTATATTCTGGGCATAGTGGACAACGTGGACCTAGTTCCTGCCTTTTGGGGCTTCAAATCCAGATGGGAAGACAGATATTATATAAAGCAGGCAGAGTAATGTTAGCAGAACCAGAGATGCAAATGACACCAGATCAGCCAGATCTGTATAAGCCATGTTAAGAGTCTAGAAATCTATATAAAATATTTCAAGCAAGGGAAAGATATGATCAGATTTAGATTTTAAAAATATCATTCTGGAATAATCATGAGACAGACTAGAGCACAGCATGGAGACAGACCAGGAGGAAGGTGAACACACAGGCAGGTGCAGTATGCACACAGTGTGTGCTCTAGACCTGCTGGCTTAATTCAACAGAACTCTTTATTCCAATGACACAACTTGTGTTAGTCTTTTCTTAATGAAAGGCAACCCCGTTAGTCTACACTGCTCTTAAGAAACACAATTTTTTTAAAAATAGCAGCCACCAATTATTTTAAAACAATTATTTTTGCCTCATTGAAGGAATTTTTTCTGCATTAGAATTATAAACTTAAATTGTATTTGGGCTAATTGCAAATATTCTAATTATAAATAGCTTTGATTTAAATGATACATTGTAAGTGCAAATAATATGAATGAGTCATTAACTCGACTATTGAAGTCATGATAAAGTGCCATCCATTATATTTGCATCTTTGTGCTCTATGTTAATTTTTCAGCACATTGTTTTGGTGAAAATCAGATAATACGTATATAAAATACATGGAATAATGCATTGACTTCATGAAATAATAAAAAAAAATTTTGTCCAGTTATTTTGGTGTGTCCTGCAATGATCAGGCACCATAAAGGGCAATGTACTTTTGCAAAAATTTACCTGAAGGAGTTTTTAAAAGGTTTTCTAAAGGAATGGTTTTCACATAAATAAGTTGTCTTGCTTTCCTAAGGAAACCAGTAGACAGTTTACATCACTGGTGTGATATAAGACCTAAGCATAACATATGGATGAGTGCTACCATTTATTATCCTCTTTTTGACACTCTGAATTATCTTTTGGATATTACTCTGAATGATAAATCAGGCGATTTAAAAGTGGAACTCAAAATTGGAAAATTGAAGTTGTAAGTGCTTTTATCTTAAGTAGATGATACACTCACGTACCTCAAATAGTGTTTTAGCTTTGAGTTAACTTTATGACAGTGATCTCTTCAGTGAATAATGTTAAGCTAATACAATATGCATGTCCTAGGAGTCAGGGTTAAGTATAAATTGTTATATCGACTGACTTTCATGAGAGTCCAATTCAGCATATACGTAAACTTTTATTCTATAATTTTTCTTACAAACTGTATAATATATTCCATCAACTGCCATAGAATAATTGTAAGTTTTCTTTGGAGAAAGACTTTTTTTTCAAGAATTCTTGTTTTGCATGTCATTATTTTGCCTTATTCCCTGGAGTATGGCATTTTTTAAGAAAACATAGTTTGCCAGAATTTTTTTTATTTAAAGGAGAAATGATTTTTGCTGAGACAATGCAGGATATTCATTTTTCTCTCATGTTGGCTAGGGGCATGTAAATGCTAGAATTTCTGGATTTGAGGGAGGTACGTTTGTTTGCTTTCATTCTTATTTTTGATAAAGAAGGTAGAGAAAGGGCTTACAATGGATTAATTTTCCATCATCCACTTCCTTTTGAAATCCCTGGTTTTACTGACCATTAAAAATAGCATGGTGACAATAATCCCCATTTCCACTCCTAGTACATTGGACCCAGTGTTAAAGCAAACTTCTGTATTCTACTTCATCTTAGTAAAGTAGGAGAACCTGATATAGAAACAGAAGAAGGTTTCATGTATAATAATTTCTGTGTCTACCAGTCCTGTTCCAACGTGGACCTGTATGTGCCATTTAATTTTAAATGCCTCATAAGCATACAAAACCCAGAAAACCAACAACAAATCTTGTTGTATCTGTTTATTTCTTTCAGGTTGGGCAAATTGAAGATTTTCTATACCAATTAGAGGACAGTTTCTTAAAAACCAAAAAACTGAGAACTGCTCGAAGGCAAAAAACAAAAATGAAGCGGCTTCAAACTGTGCAGCAAAGCTAGTCATTAGGAAGCAAGTGCTACCACTAGGACATGCAAGAAGAGGCAAGGGTGTCCACTCAGTCTACTGTGACAGCCGGACAACAAATGCCTGTCACCAGAGGAACAAGGTAGTACTCCCTAAGCTCACCAGTAGCAAAGACGTACAATACTTCATTAATCTCCACTGGCAGCAATAAATGTTCTCTGCAAGTTTGACTTGACTCTTATTCAAATTCATCTTGTTAAGTTAGATTGCTTATAAAATAACCATTGTTGCCTTTTGTGGGGGGGCACAATTGACAGATATGCCGGGTCTACTCAAGTATGCTTACAGTATACATCTATAATCATGTATATTCATTATCCACATGCCACATACAGATATGGAAAACAATATAAAAGAAAATTTTTTTTTTATTATGGTATTATGGGGTAAAGTTAGGGGTTAGGCATACAAAAATGCTTCGTTCAGGCACCCTTGATGGTAAGAGGTGTCTAGAAAATTTTAAATTATAAAACTGAGGCTGGGCGTGATGGCTCACACCTGCAATCCCAGAACTTTGGAAGGTAGAGGCAAGAGGATCACCTGAGCCCAGGAGTTCAAGACCAGCCTGGGCAACTAGGCAAGACCTCGTCTCTACAAAAAAATCAAAAAATTAGCCAGGCATGGTAGCACATGCCCGTAGTTCCAGCTTCTTGGAAGGCTGAGGTGAAAGGATCTTCTGAGCCCATCAGGTCGAGGCTGCAGTAGCCGTGATTGTGTCACTGCGCTCCTGCCTGGGTGACAGAGTGAGACTCTGATTAAATAAATAAATAAAATAGGTAAAATAAAAATTATTATTTTTATATAAAAAAATTATAAAACAGATAATGTACTTTCCCAATCCTTATAGAAATAGTCAAACGTGATATAGAAGATTTCATCAGTTAAGTTGTCTCATTAAGTTGTCTCTCGCCTCTGTTTTTTGTTGTTGTTGTTGTTTTAGTTTTCAAGCTGTGGGGTACAAGTGAGGACTTACTACATTAGGAGGTTGCATGCAGGTGATGTTTAGGCTTCTAGCTGCTCTCTGTCCCTCTGATAGCAGACCAGGTACCCAGTTCCTGCCTTTCTGCCTCCTCTCTTTCTCACTCCCCTAGCAGCGTCCAGTGCCTGCCAATCTTACCCCTGTGCTCGTGTGACCGGTGATCAGGGCTCGCTTGGGTGAGAACACGCGGTATTCAGTTCTTTGTTTCTACGGATAGTTCACTTAGTATGATGGTCTCCAGCTGCATCTAAGTTGCTGCGAAGGCCATGAGTTTGTTCTTCTTTATGACTGCATAATATCCCATCCCTTTATTCAGCCTACTTTTGATAGGCATCTGGGTTGGTTCCATGTTATTGCTATCGTGAATAGTGTTGCAGTAAACATGAGTGTGTGGGTATCTTTTCTGTAGAGCAATTTATGTTCTTCTTGGTATATTCCTAGGAGGATTGCTAGATTGTGTGGAAGCCTGAATTTTAGTTCTTTGAGAAATCACCACACTGCTTTCCATAGAGATTGAACTAGTTTATATTCCCAGCAGTGTAGAAGCATTCCCTTTTCTCTGCAGCTGTACCAGCACATGTTGTTTTTTGACTTATTAATAATGGCCATCCTTTCAGGTGTTAGGTGGCATCTCATTGTGGTCCTAACTTGCATTTCTCTAATGATGAGGCTGAACTATTTTCACATGTGTTTATTGGCTGCTTGTATGTTCTCTTTTGAGAAGTATCTATTCACTTTGCCCACTTTCCAATGGGGTTGTTTCAGTCCTTTTAATTTGTTTGAGTTCCTTATGGATCCTGGATGTTAGGCCTTTGTCAGATGCATAGCTTGCAAATATTTTTTTCCCATTCTGTGGATTGTCTCTTTACTCTCTTGATTTCTTTTGCTATGCAAAAACTTTTCAGTTTGATACAGCCCCATCTATCTATCTTAGCTTTTGTTGCAATTGTTTTCGAGGACTTGGCCATGAATTCATTGCCTACTCTGGTATCCAAAAGGATATTTCTTACATTTTTTTCCAAGATTCTTACAGTTTGAGGTTTTATATTTCAGTTCTTGAATTGAGTTAATTTTTTTATATGTTGACAGGTAGGGGCCCAGTTTCACTCTCCTAAATGCAGCTAGTCAGGTCTCCCAGCACCATTTGCTAAATATGATTTCCTTTCCTCAATGTTTGTTATTGATGGCTTTGTCAAAGATGAGCTGGTTGAGGGATTGAGTTTTTATTTCTGGATTCTCTGTCCTGCTCCATTTTGCTTCCATATAAAATGTCTTTTCTAGGTCTGTGAAAAATGATATTGGTAATTTGATGGGTATTGCATTGCATCTGTAGATTGCCTTGGGTAGGTGGACATCTTGACAATATTGATTCTTCCATTCCATAAGCATGGGATATTTTTCCAGTGTTTTATAGTTCTCATTGTGAAGGTCTTTCATGTCTCAGGTTAGGCAGATGCCAAAGTATTCCTTTGTGTGTGTGTGGCTATTTTGAACAGGATTATGTTTTTTATTTTGTTCTTCAGCCTGCTTGCTGTTTGTGCATTAATTCTGTATCCCGAGATTTTACCAAAGTTATTTATCCATGTGAGGAGGTTTTTGACAGACTCTCTTGGGTTTTCTAGGTGTAGAATCAAATCATCATCCACAAAGATGGATAACTTAACTTCTCATTTGCTATTTGGATACCCCTGATTTCCTTCTCCTGCCTGATTGCTCTGGCTATGACTTCCAGTACTCTGTTGAATAAGAGGAGTGAGAGTGGGCAGTCTTGTCTTGTTCCAGTCATTAGGGGGAATGCTTACAGCTTCTGCATTAAGCATGATGTCGACTGCAGGTTTGCCTTAGATGGCTCTCACTGTTTTGAAGAACATCCCTTTGATGCCTAAGTGATCAAGGGTTTTTATCAAGAAGAGATGCAGGATTTTATTGAATGCTTTTTCTGCATCTAAAGAGATAATCATGTGGTTCTTGTTTTAACACTTTTAATGTGCTGAATTACATTTATGGTCTTGCAAATATTGAAGCAGCCCTACAACCTGGGAATGAAACCCGCCTAGTCATTGTGGATGATCCTTGAGATGTGTTGTTGGATATGATTTGACAGAATCTTGTTGAGAATTTTTGCATCTTAGTTCATCAGGGAAATTGGCCTGTAATTCTTGTTTCCTTGTTGAATCTTTGCCAGTTTGGGGTATCAGAATGATAGTAGCTTCATAAAATGAGTTAGGGAGAATTCTGTCCTTATCAATTGCCTGGGATACTTTCAATAAGAAAGTATCAGCTCTTCCTTGTACAGCTTTTAGAATTCTGCTGAGAAACCAACTGCTCCAGGACATTTTTTGGCAGGGAGTTTTCTTATAACTGAGTTAATTTTCTGGATTATTGGTCTATTTAAGGTTTCAATTTCTTATTGTTTCAGTCTGGGGAGGTAGTGTGATGCCAGGAAATCCTCCATTTCCCCTAGATTTTCTAGTTTATTTGAATACAGATGTATCTGATAATCTTATGAATTTCTTCAGGGTCATTTGTGACATCACCTTTTTCTAATTGTATTTATTCAGAGTCTCTCTCTCTCTCTCTCTTTCTTAAGTCAATCTAGTCAAGGGTCTGTCTGTCTTATTTATCCTTTTAAAGAACCAGCTATGTGTCTTATTGATCTTTTCTATATATTTTTGTCTACTATTTCCTGTGATCTGAGAAAATGTTTGGTATTATTTCAACCTTCTGGAATTTGTTCACACTTGATTTATGCTCAAAAATATGAACAATCTTGGAGTATGTTCCATGGACTGATTAATAGAATGTATACTCTGTGGTTGTTGGGTGGGGTATTCTGTAGATGTCTCTTAGATCCATCTGGTCTACTGTTGAGTTAAGGTTCTGGATATCCTTGTTGGTTTTTTTGGTTCAATTATCTGTCTAGGGCTGTTAGCAGGGTATTAAAGTCTCTGACTATTGTGTGGGTTTTTTATGTCATCTCGTAGTTTACATAGCAATTGTTTTATAAATCTAGGTGTTCCTGTGTTGGGTGCATCTATATTTAAGATGGATATTTCTTGCTGATGAATTGAGTCTTCTATTCTGTGGTGTCCTTCCATGCTCTTTTTAATTTTTATTGGTTTGAAGTCCATTTTGTCTGATATAATAGCTATCCCAGCTCTTTTTTAGTTTTCCATTTCCCTGCAAAATCAAGTTCCAGTCTTTTACCTGGAGACTGTGAGTGGCCTTTGCAGTGAGATAGATTTCCTGGAGGCAGCAGAATATAGGATCATGTTTCTTTATCCAGTTTTCTACTCTGTGCCTTTTCAGTGGCATATTCAGACCATTAACATTCAAGTTAATTGTTGATATGTGAGGGTTTATCCCTGTCATAAGGCTCTTAAGAGGTTGCTTGCTTCCTTTTTCTTTTTTTAGGTTTGTGGATAATCTATATGCTCTGTTAATTCTGTGCTTGCTTGTGCTTCCATGATGGGTGGAACTGTTTGTTTGTTTTTAATTTCTGTGCATAAAGCTTTCTTAAGGATCTCCTGGAGAGCTGGTCTGGAGGTAGCATATTCTCTTAGGGATTGGATGTCTGGGAAGGATTTGAATACTCCATCACTGATGGAGCTTAGCTTGGTGAGGTAGGAAATCCATGGCGGGACTTGCTTATCTTTGGGACTGCTGAAGATGGGACTCCAGTCCCTTCTGGCTTGTAGAGTTTTTCCTGAGAAGTCTGCTGCAATTCTGATGGGACTTCCCCAGTAGGTGGTCTGACCTTTCTTTCTAGCTGCCTTTAGAATTTTTTGTTGCATGCTTACCTTGTGGAGATGGATTATTATGTGTCTTGGGGGTAGTCTTCTCATGTAAAATCTTGCAAGGGTTCTCTGAATCTCTTGCATTTGGATTATCACTTCTCTAGTGAGATATGGAAAATTTTATTAGATGATCTCATGGAAGGCTTGTTCTGGGGTGTTCTCTGTTCTCCTTATGTTTGGGGGATACAAATCAACCATAGATTTGGTTTATTTACAGAGTGCCACATCTCTTGTAGGCTTTGCTAATTTTTTTTTTTTTTTTTTTTTTTAGCCTTTTCTCATTTTTGTCAGACTGGTTAGCTCTGAAATTCTTTCCTCTGCCTGATCAATTCTGCTCCCTAGGCTTGTTATTGTGTTTTGAAATTCCAGAAGAGAATTCTTCACTTCCAGGATTTCAGAATAGACCTTTCTTATACTGGCCATTCCAACTTCTATTTCCTGCACAGCTTGGATGTTCTTTGCCAACTTTTCATGGTTTTCCTTAACTGTTTTCACCATCCAACATCTGAATTCTGTGTCTATCATCAGGGACAGGTCATTCTGGGTGGCTCCCATTGTTTAGGAGCTGGGAGGGCTGCCTTTGGGAGTGAACCCTCTTAAAGGTTCTGAGGATTACCAGTATTTTTCCTCTGGTTCTTCCTCATCTGTGAGGAGCAGCCCTTCTCTTTTTTATTATTTGTGTTTTGTTTTGTTGTTTTGTAGCTAGGAACCATCTTGCTTCCCTTGAGCCTTTTCCACCATTCAAAATAGTTCACACTGGAACAGAGAGGGGGGCATTTACTCCTGTTCTGCCACTCTGGCCAGGCAGAGCTCAGAACTCAAAGTGGTTTTTTTCTGTGGTTGGACCAGCCACACTGCCTTCTGTGGTTGGACCAGCCACACTGCCTTCCCACACCCCACTGCAAGCTCTATGCGGAGATCAGGTGGGGAAATGGGCCTTCTGGCAACTGGGAGCATTGCAGGAGTTTTGGTGCCATTCACAGCCCAGAAATGTTTCTGCTGAAATGGGGCCGCCAGGTACCTTTTGAACCTCTCCCTGCCCTGTCAGAGGCCGTGCTCAGCACTTAGGACCAGATTCCATGTAACAGAGGTACCCACTCTTTGGGTGAGTGATGCTCGCAGGAAAACCTTCCTGGTCAAAGGAGGAGACTGGTTGCCAGACACTGGCAGCCAGTATTGAATGAGTGCCGATGGCAGGTGAGCTTTCCCAGCCTGGGTGCTAGGCACCAGGCACATGGCCAGCAGGGAACAGACTCTCGAGGTTGACTGGTGACAAGCGCTCAGTGCATGAGTGGCTTCCCAGCTCCAGGCTCCATCAGCATGCTGCTGTGTCCTAAGCAGGTCTCCCTGTAGGACCAACAACCAGCCCGCAGCTGGGAAGAGGAAAACCGACCCAGACCATGTCAAGGGGAGCAGGGGTGGGACTGGCAGTTGAGGGAAACTGCTAGGGGAGGGAGAGGTGTACCTCATCAACAAGGGTACCTGCATGATCAATGTTTGTATACCTAACCCTGAATTGTACCCCACATCTTTATAATAAATAAATAAAATAAAAATAAGAGTACCTACCCCTCTCACATACAATGCAGGGCTGCAGATCCTATGTAAGCCTGGTACCTGGTGGGGATGGGCCCCCGCCTCCGAAGTGGGCCACCTGGATTCTCTCCTCCTTGACACTATGCACTCCAAGAGTCTTCTGCAGGATGCAGGGTGCTTCTTCTGCCCCAAACTACTAAAGCTGACTGAGTTTATCAGTGACTGGCTCTGTCCTCTCTGTTTGGCTCAGTGAGAGAGGTGCAGGTGGGCTGCTCCCCAGTGGCCATCTTGGATCCCCCTCCCCTCTCTGGATTCATTGTATGGTATTTTATCCACCCTTTAAACTATGCAACACAAATGCACATGTTGGACAAGGTACTAAGTCAACAGTTATCACTCAAGACCTCAACTGATCCTAACTAGAAGATTTGAGAATAAGGTGAAGAAAAGAAACCCAGATACACAGTAGAATAAACAGGAAAACATTGTTTTTTAAATAGTGAAAAAATGGAATTTCAGAGTAAGATGATAAGTATTAAAAGTTATTTACCACAGAGTTATTTAAGAAAGAAAAATAAAATGAACCCAACCAAATTTTTCCAACATAGGTAAATAATTTATAACAAACTAGCTCATGCTTAACCTAATAGTATGTAAAACTATTATAATGTTAAAGCTGGAGGCATCACACTACTGAATTTCAAAATCTATTACAAAGCTATAGTGATCAAAATAGCATAGTACTGGCACAAAAACAGACACATTGACAAATGAAGTAGGATAGAGAGCCCAAAAATAAACCCGCACAGTTATGGTTAATTGACAAAGGTACCAAGAACACACAATGGGGAAGAGACAATCTCTTCAATAAAATGTATTGGTAAAACTGGATATGCACATGCAGAAGAATGAAAATGGACCCATATTCCACTCCCTATACAAGAATCAACTCAAAATGGATTAAAGACTTAAATGTAAGATCTGAAACTGTAAAACTACTAAAAGACAAAAAAGGAGAAAAGTTCCATAACATTGATCCAGGTCATGATTTTTTGAGTAAGACTCCCAAAACACAGGCAATGAAAGCAAAAAATAGACAGGATTACATCAAACTAAAAGGTTTTTGCACAGCAAAGGGAACAACAGAGTAAAGAGAAAACAGAATGGGATGAAATATTTGCAAATCACATACCAGATAAAGGGCTAATATCAAAAATATACAAGGAACTCAAACTATTCGATAACAAGAAAACAGATTTCTTTATACCCTATTTTTAACATGGTCAATGGAACTGAATAAACATATCTCAAAAGATGACACAGAAATGGCCAACAGATACATGAAAAAATGTTCAACGTGTCTAAATCATCAGAGAAATGCAAATTAAAACCACAATGAGATATCCCCTAATGCCTGTTAAATTTGCTATTATCAAAAAAATGAAAGGTAATAAGTGTTGTCAAGGATGTGGAGAAAAAAAACTCTTGTACGTTGTTGGTGGTATTGCAAATTAGTACAGCCATTTTGGAAAATAGTTTGAAGGTTCCTCAATATACTAAAAAAATAGAGTTACCGGGAAAAACAGTTCCAGATGGCTGACTAACTACATCTGGCACTTGCCTTTTCCACAAGGAAGAACCAAATAGATAATCACACTTCCAAAAGATCATCTAAGAAAGAATACCAGAACTCAACAGAGAAGTGACAGGAAACATTGAAAGCAAAGAAGGAGAAGAAGTGAAGCAGCCTGCTCATCTGGGATTGGCTGGGATCCAGGAGAAGCTCCCTATTGCAGGGGAAGGATGAGTGAGAGACACAGTGGTTCACACTCCCACCACAAACTCTTAAAATTCTAGCCACAGGAGCCCCTCGACTCTTGCAGTACCCAAGACTAATATAGGGAACTGCCTGGACTTTCTATAATGGCATTGCTCCAGAGAGGGAGCTCACATGAAGTCCTATAAACCCCCAAGTCCTATACAGCTACACCATGGTGCCATTTTGAAAGCCCAACCCCCACCGCACTGCATCCTGTCCTGGGGTCCCAAACCACCTGCATCTCCATATCCCTGGAGCCCCCAGGCAGTGGGTTTGGTGCGGGTGATAATTGTACCATGGGTGGGGCAACGCCCTGGTACCCTAGCAATCTGACAGTCCCCATCTGCAACTGCTGCTCCTGAGAAAGAAAGGGCAGCTGCACATTTGCTCACACCCTGAGGACAGATTCCACTGCCTGCTGCCACTGTGGGCTGAAGCATGAGAAAACACACACCTCCAGCCACCTGTCTGTGGTTGCTCCCCCCTGGAACCAGCCATGCCCTACCCAGTAACAAGGCTGCAACCAGAGGATCCTGCCAGCAGCCTGGGGATCACCTCACCCCTGCCTACCTCAGTCAGCACCTGCATGCACTACTGGGGGAATGCCCAGCCCAGCTCAACCCTCTCCCAGGACCCAGACATATCATCTAGAGGCCTAAGGATAGCCCAACCCAGTCCATCACTGTTCACACCTGAGCATTTATACCTGGGTCTGAGTTTGGGCTCACCCAACCTGCTGCTGCCATCACAGCTGGTACTCACCTGCACACTGGGGACAGGAGCACTAGCCCATCACAGCCACTGCCCACACCAGCACAAATTGCTTGGGTACCAGGCATTATCCCACCTATGGTACTATTATCACCCACACCAAATCCACTCCCAAGACCTTGCCCAGTTGCCCTGCCCACTACAGCCATTCCTGGCACTTGAGAGCCCCAAAATTGGCCTGTCTGGACCAGCTAATATTGGTGCCAGTATACACCACCCTGGCGCTCAAGGACAGTCACATTCATCCCATCACTGCGCCACTAAAGTCCAAAGACTGGCTCACTGCATGCCCCAGTCTCAGCCAAACTTTGCCACAGACTCCACTAACAACTACACCCTAGGCCACCAAGGAAACCACAGACACCGTTGACCATGTTTACAGCCAAAAAAGTCATAGAGAGACTACACTACTGCATGCATCCAGAATCAATACCAAAGTACCCTACCCAACCAATACTTCAGATACATCTTTAGGAAAAAGTCTTCCCCTAAATTCAAATACAAAAAAAAAAAATCGGAAGAAGTGACTATTACACTGCACAGATAACAATGTAAGAACACAAGAAACATGAAAAAGCAAGAAAATATGACACATCCAAAGGAACATGATAATTTTCCAGCAACAGATTCCAGTGAAAAAGTAATTTATCAAGTCCCAAATAAAGAATTCAGAATAATGATAATAAAAACCTTCTTGAGATACAAGAGAATTTAGAAAAACAATACAAAGAAGTCAGAAAAATAATTCAGGATATAAATGAGAAATTTACCACAGAGATAGATATCATAAAAAAGAACCAAACAAATTTTGAAATAGAAGAATTCATTTAATAAAATACAAAATACATTGAAAAGCTTTAACAATAGACTAGATCAAGCAAAAGGAAGAATCTCACAACCAGAAGGCAAGTCTTTTGAGAAAACCCAGTCAGACCAAAAAAAAAAGATAAGTAAAGACTATGTAACATAAAGCAATCAAATATTCAAATTTTCAGTGTCCCAGATGAAGAGAAAACAAATGTTTAGAAAACCCATTTAATGAAATAATACATAAAATCTTCCCAAGTCTAGCGAGAGATTTAGACATCTAGATACAGGAAGCTCAGCGGTGACCAAATAAATACAATGCACAAAGTTCTTTTCCATAGCACATTACAGTCAAACTATCAAAAGACAGAGAGATAATTATAAAAACAGCAAGAGAAAGCATCTAGTCACCCAAAAAGGACACCCATAAGACTAACAGTGAATTGCCCTTACAGGCCAGGAGAGAATGGGATGATAAATTCAAAGTGCTGAAAGAAAATTCTATTCCATGCAAATAAAAACAAAAGAGAAAGCAGAAACAGCTATATACTTATATCAGATTAAACAGACTTTAAGTCAAAAGCCGTAAATAAAGACATAATGATAAACAGATCAATTCAGCAAGAGTATATAATTCTAAACATTTATATTCCTCCAAAAGCAGAGCACTCAGATAAAGCAAATATTGTAAGATCTACAGAGAGAAACAGACTCTAATATAATAATATTTGGAGAATTCAGCACCCCATTCTCAGCATTAGACTGATTGAGACAGAAAATTAACAAAGAAACGATAGATTTGAACTGCACAGTACACCAAGTAGACCTAATAGATATTTATAGAACATTTCATCCAACGACTACAGAATACACATTCTTCCCAATTGCACATGGAACAGTCTCCAGGATAGGCCATATGTTAGTACACAAAACAAGTCTCAATAAAATTTTTAAAATTGAAATTATAAGAAGTATCTTCTCAGACCACAATGGAATAAAACTAGAAATTAATCTCGAGAGAAACTTTGAAAATCATACAAATACATGGAAATTAAATAACATGCCCCTGAATAACCATTAGGTAGAGAAAGAAATTAAGGAGGAAGTTTAAAAATGTCTTGAAACAAATGAAAATTGAAACACAACTTTATCAAAACCTATGGGATACAGCACAAGCAGTGCTAAGAGAGAATTTTATAGCAATAAATACATCAAAAGTTTGAAAATTTTCAAATTATCAAACTAATGGTGCACCTCAAGGACCTAGAAAAGCAAAAAAAAAAAAAAAAACCAAACCCATAATTATTATGTAGAATAAAAAAAGTAAAGATCAGAGCAAAACTAAACAAAATAAAGACTTCTAAAAAATACAAAAGATTCACAAAACAAAAAGTTTATTTTTTGAAAAGATGAGCAATAAACTACTTGCTAGATTAACCAAGAGAAAAAGAGAGAAGACCCAAATAAACAAAATCAGAAATGAAAAAGGATACATTATAACTGATACCACAGAAATACAAAAGATCATCAGAGACTATTATGAGCATCTATACACCAACAAATTGGAAAGCCTAGAGAAAATGAATAAATTCCTGGACGCATACAACCTACCAAAATAGAATCAGAAAAAAAAATAGAAAATCTGAACAGTAATAATAAGTTATGTTAAAAATAACAAGTAGTGAGATTGAATCAGTAATAAAAGGTCTCACAACAAAAAAATCCAAGACCAGATGACTTAATTGCTAAATTTTACCAAATTTTCAAAGAAGAACAGACACCAAGTCTTCTCAAAGCATTTCAGAAAATTAAAGAGGGGAAAATACTCTGACTCCTTCTGTGAGGCCAAAATTACCATGACAACAAAACCAAGCAAGGACGCAAAAAAGAAAAAGAAAACTACAAGCCAATATCCCTGATAAACATAGATGCAAAAATTCTCAGCAAAATTCTAGCAAACTGCACATCCAACAACACATCAAAAAAATAATAATAATATACCATGCTCAAGTGGGATTTATCCTAAGGGTTCAAGGATGCTTCAACAGATGCAAATCAATAAATGTGATATAGTACATAAACAGAATGAAGGACAAAAACCGTATGATCATCTCAACAAATGTTGAAAAGTATTTGATAAAATTCAACATCCTAGGTTGGGCACAGGGGCTTACATCTGTAATCCCAGCACTTTAGGAGGCCAAGGTGGAAGTATTGTTTGAGCCCAGGGGTTTGAGACCAGTCTAGGTAACATAGAGAGACCTTGTCTCTACAAAAATAAGAAAAAATTAGCCAGGCCTATAGTCCCAGCTACTTGGAAGGCTGAAGCAGAAGGATCACCTGAGCCCAGGCAGTCAAGGCTACAGTGAGCCATGATTCTGCCACTGCACTCCAGTCTGGGTGACATGGTGAGATCCCAACTCAAAAAAAAAAAAAATTCAACATCTCTTTGTGATTAAAAAAAAAACCTCTCAACAAACTAGACATAGAAAAGACTCAAATGATAATAAAGGGAACATAGCTCAACACAATAAAGGCCATACATGAAAAACCCACAGCTAAGGTCATACGGAATGGGGAAAAACTGAAAGCCTTTCTTCTAAGAACTGAAACAAGAAAAGCATGCCCACTTTTACCACTTCTATTCAACACAGTACTGGAAGTCCTAGCCAGAGCAATGAGGCAAGAAAATGAAATAAAAAATATCCAAAGTAGAAATGAAGGCATCAAATTGTCCCTCTCTGCTGACATCATCTTATAGCTGGAAAAACCTAAAGACCTCACCAAAAAAACTCTTAGATCTGATTATTAATAAATACAGTAATGTTGCAATATAAAATTAGCACACAAAAATCAGTAGTGTTTCTTTACATCAATAATGAACTAGCTAAGAAAGAAATCAATGAGGCAATGCCATTTACAATAGCTGTGAAAATAAAATACCTAGGAACAAATTTAACCGAGGAGGTGAAGGATCTCTACAAGAGAACCAATACACCAACAACATTTCCCCAAAGCCCACAAAGACATGGACACTAAACAGCATGATGCTAAACAACTACTGGGTCAACACTGAAATCAAAGCAGAAATTTAAAGATTCCTGGAAACAAATGCAAATGAAGAAGTATCTTACCAAAACCTCTGGGATGCCATGAAATCAGTTCTAAGAAGGGAATTTATATCTCTACGTGCACACATCAAGAAAATAGAAAGATCAAAAGTGGAGAGCCTAACAAATGACCTAAGGGAGCTAGAAAGAGAAGACCACCAAAACTCCAACTTTAGCAGAAGAATCCAAATCACCAAAATAAGAGCCCAAATATGGGACATAGAAGACAAAAATATCATAGAAAACATCAACAACAAAAAAAGCTGGTTCTTTGAAAGAATTAACAAGATTGATGAACCCCTAGCCAGAATGACCAAGAAAAAGAGAGGAAAAGCCCAAATAAACACAATCAGAAATGCAAAAGATCAAGTCACAACTGACTCCAAAGCAATACAAAAGATTATCAGAGATTACTATGTATACCTATATGGAAACAAACTTGATAACCTAAATGAAATGGAGGACTTTCTGACATCACACAACCTCCCCAGGTTGAAACAAGAAGACATTGAGACACTAAAGAGACCAATAACAACCCAGGAAATTGACTCTGTCATACGAAAACTACCTACAAAAAAAAGCCCTGGACCGGACGACTTTCTAGCAGAATTCTACAAAACATACCAATCCTTTTGAAAGTATTCCAGGCAATTTAGAAAAATAGAATTCTCCCCAAATCTTTTTCAAAGCTACCATCACACTGATACCCAAACCAGGTAAAGATCCAACAAAAAAAGAGAACTACAGGCCAATATCCCTTACTAACATAGATGCAAAAATCCTCAATAAGATTCTAGCAAATCAAATCCAAAAACACATCTCAAAAATCATTCAAGTAGGCTTCATCCCCAGGATGCAGGGCTGGTTCAACATTCGCAAGACCATAAATGTCATTAAATACATCAACAGATGTAAAAACAAGAACCACATGATTATCTCATTAGATGCAGAAAAAACTGTTGATAAAATGCAGCATCCCTTCTTGATAAAAACCCTCAAACACCTAGGTATAGAAGTAACATACCTCAAAATAGTGCCATCTACGATAAACCCACAGCTAACATATTGCTAAATGGACAGAAACTGGAAACATTTTCCCTGAAAACTGGAACTAGACAAGGCTGCCCACTCTCACCCCTCTTGTTCAACATTGTGTTGGAAGTCCTAGCTCGGGCATTAGACAAGAGAAGGAAATCCAGGGTATCCAAATAGGAAAAGAGGAAGTCAAGTTATCCCTCTTTGCTGATGATATGATCCTATACCTTGAAAATCCAAGAGAATCTGTCAAAAACCTGCTTGCACTGATAAAGGACTTTGGCAAAGTCTCAGGGTACAAAATAAACAT